>JAGDYQ010000036.1:6831718-6851718 GCA_021962125.1 Bulinus truncatus | reverse complement strand
AGAAACATGAAATATCAGATACATGATAACTGGAGGTAAACCGTTCCGAGGCACTTGGGGGGGGGGTCATTAGGCAGAGTTTTAAATAGATGTTTGGGTGCCCCCTGCAGAAGTGTATGACAGGGCCCATATGACATCAGATATATATAATGTAATTATATTGCAGGAGCCCACTTTTTTCTAATAGAGGCCCTAGGCGGTCACGTTGTTTGGCCTTTCGTGAGAACGGCCGTGATTGGAGGATTCCATGACTCTGCGCGCATTTTTTTTTAAAAAAAAGGAAATATTAAAAACATTATGTAATTTAGTGGAACTTAGACCACGGACTTGACCGTTGGAGAGATGTTAAAGGGGGGAGGGGGGAGGAGGAATTAGGGATAAATTATAGTGTTAATTTGAAGGCTGTAAACAATGGGCGGCAACGTGTAAGGACGGCTCGAGACACGTCACAGTTTTTCATATAATAAAATATACGCAGCAGTAAATCATTGCACCATAGGGAATTAAAAGAAGAGATGGGAATTTGTTTTTTTTTAAATGTAATAATAATAATTACGAATAAAAAGCTTATTCGATGTAGGACGGCGAATGGTCGAGGGCGTGGCAGTTGACCTTAAGAGTCCCGAGTTCAATCCACTGTGAAAACCAGGGGGAATTTTTTCCAGTGAAAGTGTTTGAAAGCCCCTCCTCCCCCCCCCCTTCCCGAATCTACCGGGCTATAAATGGGTAAATAAAGACGGCATACAACAAATCCATTTATATGTTTTGAATGCAGAAACAGATGAATCCTACACTTCATCATCTGCCCTGATGCCCCTTAAGGGTTAAGGGGACTTAACTTCCCCCCCCCACCCCCAACCCCATTCAATGTATGGCGCACTTAGCTCTACGAAGAAGTTATTTTGACAGTAAATTAAAGTCGTGTGTACTTAATCACGTGGAGGTCACGAGTCAGTCAAAACTTTGGGAATCACTAGTCGTCAGTCATCGTAACATTGAAAGTGAGCGTGGCTCCTGAGAGGAACATCTTGGTTTCTGTTTGATCGGTTCAAAGAAATAAATTGGCGGTGAAATCAAAATAATTGGGGGGGGGGGGGGGGGGGGGGGGAGGTTGTTATAATGATCAAAGCACACGGTTTCCCTTAGAAAAGTTTGAATTTTAACAAAATAATTTATATCTTTTGTTTTTCCTTTTGATGTTTTAAATTTAATTAATTTCAAATCGTGAAACTTTCATGCAGGTGCATTAATTATATTCATTTTTTAAGACAAAAAAAAGTTAAAAGTGACGTCTTGACGCATGGTTCCGCACGGGCCCTTGTACTGGAACCAAACGTGTATAACCCCCCCCCCTCCCCACATGCTCATGAAACATTTTCATTGTAATCATAATATTATTAAAAAAAAAAAACGTTGTGATCTTAACAACATCAGCTTCTGTGGAAGATGAATACTGCATGTTCCAAACATAAATAACAATAGTTCTAGTGGCTGAAAAGAACTGAGTTCAGTAAATAGTAAAATGAGGCAATGGTCAGATAATAATAAATGAAGGTATCGGAAAAATAATCGTTTGATCCGTCTTTTTTGTACGATTTTTGACGTTCGATTAAATCTCAATAGTACATGTACAACAGTACCATGTTAGTACTTGTACAACAGATTGTATTAAAAGGGAAAAAACAGATTAAAAAGAAAAAAACTTTTAAAAAATAAGTAAAATTACGAACCAGCCAATGTCTGACATTGGCCATTGTACACAATGGCCGGCCATAGAAAAATAATTCATAGTTTTGATTATGTCATTAACCAATTAATTCTAGTGGTCAATCTGTCGGCAATAAATGTATCTTGATATATATATCATATCGCTTCAAACAGTGTTATGGGAGTGATTACAAGTGAAGCTCCCCCAAGGAACCACAACTCTAAGGTAGTTGAAGCTACGTTGCACCACCGCGGAGTGATCTCCTTCATATTTAAACACGTGGTCAGTAAATGGGGGAAGGAGGGAGGGGGAGTATTGAAAGATTATCATGGACATTTGGAAGGGTAGGGGGGGGGCGGGTCACACAGAGTTCACAAAAAGTCGACGTCAATAGCTGACTCACTTCGACCATTCATACTTTTTTAGCTGACTGCAGTTGGAATCAAATCTACCCACGTCAGGTCTTTATTTTTTTTCCTCCTCAATACTTCCTACAGCGGCGGTTGTCAACCTTTTTTCTCTCACTCTACCCCAAAGGGTGCGAGAGTATGTCCTCGTGTTCCAGTGCCGAACCTATGGACTTGGGGGCCCGGGGGAGGGGGGCTTGGCCTCTCTCGGGGCCCCTGCATTTTGACATTCGACACCATGACATGAGATAATGTACTTAATATTTAACGTAAAAAAACATTTTGTGTAACTATTTGTATTAATTTTTCGCGAAATTTTCCAAGTGAAGAACAGGACATTTAAAATAAAGATATAGGCCGTTATCTCCCTGTCTATCTATCTATCTATCTATCTATCTATCTATCTATCTATCTATCTATCTATCTATCTATCTATCTATCTATCTATCTATCTATCTATCTATCTATCTATCTATCTATCTATCTATCTATCTATCTATCTATCTATCTATCTATCTATCTATCTATCTATCTATCTATCTATCTATCTATCTATCTATCTATCTATCTATCTATCTATCTAGCTATCTAGCTATCTAGCTATCTATCTATCATTCTATCTATCTAATCTATTCATCCATGTATCTATCTATCCATCTATCTACTTACGTCCCCATCAATCGACCTGTCTATCAACCCACCTATCTATTTATCTGTCTAAATATATACATATCTATGTATCAATCCGTTTTTAAAATATATTGACAATATTGATTGTTCTCCATCTCTGTAACAAGCAAACTTACGTTTCCGTGCCATCTAATTGAATTATCGAGCATGTCAATTTTATATATATATATATATATATATATATATACTTAATACAGTCCAAACTAATTACATAACTGTGCCAACTCACTTTAAAACATTACAGGCATTACCTATATTTACTATATTTACTAACATTTTCAAGGCTCTCCCCCACGCCACCCCCATCCCAACCCAAGCAAAACATTGACTGAAGTTTGTAGAGAGACAGCATTTGATGCAAATAATGAGATATGCAGTTAAATGTACAAATCATTTAGCAAAAATACAGAATACAACATCGGAGCATGGATTGCATTAGCAGGCGTGTATAATTGATAAACAGATATTTGCATTAAGATGTTCATATCAAAATGTTTTTTTTTAATGCATGTTAATTTTTCTGTTAAAAAGTATGAACGAATTGAGATTGTTTATTTGCTTACATGTCCATTGCTATGTAATAGATCTGTAGCGACCACAGTCAGCATTATTTTTTATAACACACTTTGGCATGGCCGGATATGCGCCATAGGTACTGTGAGATTACAATGTCGGTCATGTTTAGAGAGAGAGTTTGTATTTTTAAGTGAGACATACCTGGGAAAAATTAGATGACCTATTTAATCTGGAATTAAACGCAAGGCTAAGCGCCCTTGTATTTTCAAGAGACAAATGTTGTGATAAGTTAATTATCTACTGTCTTGTTTCGTATGCATGACGCCAAACTTCCACATGGGCTTGATTAGTATCATTAGTGTTACAAAGAATCAGTGTCCCAAAGTTTCTAGGTTGAGCATTGTATTTACAAGAATATAGGTCAAACTTTGTATTTACCAGAATATGGATCATTGGCTCAGGGATGTGAGTTAATTAATTAGTTTGTCACTAAACTACAACAGTTCAGGGTTACTGCTGTTTTGACTGAAATAACAGAATATCCCCCAATAAGGGACGGACCAATCAGAGACAACAAGATAGGTGAGAAGACGCAGTCATTAGGGTCTTATAAAAGAAGCTAGCAGATCTTTCGACAGATTATAAAGATCGGAAGAGAGAACAGAGAGGTACAGACATACAGTTTGACAAAGACAACATTAGGCAGCACACAGGATAGAGTAGTGATGTTTCATTTAATATGTATCTTGGAGTGTATAGCTTCATTCTACTTGTATTTGAAATTATGTTTTGTGTAATCGTCAAATAAAGTATATGAATCGGACTTGGCAGTTTAAGTCATTTATTTGTGTCAATCGCTAATGTGAAGAGAAGACGGAGACTGATCATCCCAAGAACTCACACTTCATAACTAATAATACAAATAGTTATGACAAGACCTAAACATTCGATATTTCACTATCATTATGGAAGTCGTTACATGCCAATACATTTTATTTATTTTTTGGCTTTGTATGCTAATCAGTGTAAAACAGTGTTTCATTTTGAAGATGACATTTAAAAACAAAACGTCCAAATGTCATCTAAAGATATTTGACACCTGGAGGCTTTAAGTAACGCCATAGATGTCATACATGACCTTCTTGCATGGATGTTATTTGTATATTTTGTGTGTGTGTGTTACTTCATTTGACAAGCTGAATTGCAATGTAAAAAACAGGACACTTGCTAAAAATAGCAATGACGTAGTATAAGCTAGAGTCGCGGGGGAGGGGGCGCAGAAGCAACGCTCTATTCTGAGTGGGAGCCCTAGATGACAGCCTGTCAAGGGCGCCACTTGTAAATCGCGCCCCCACAATAATCTCTAAAGAATATGCCCTTCCCCCTCTGACAAGTTGAGCCTTTTAAGCCCCGAGCCCATGACAAGTGCTGAGAATGCCTTTGCCTGTTGTCGACCTCCTGACTGTTAACAATAAATTTACGTTGTATTTGGAGGAGAGGGGGGGGGTGCGGTAAATATTCGCAATCTTGAGTTCTGCTAACTAAACAGTGGATACAAAAAAAAAAGCCGTCTAGTTTGTCTTTTCATAAGAAGGTGTCAGAGTAACCTGCCCATGAATCAGGGTTGTGTGTGATATTGACGTTTTGATGTACATTTAGATAGAAAAAGAAAAGAACGGTGGGGGTCACGTTTTGTTAAATCTGATTCGCTGATGACAACGAGCACACGACGTCTGCCCACGCGTGTCTGTGTTTGTGTCTGCTGTGTCTGTACAACGTGCATGCGGACGACAATTCAGCAACTCAATCGGCTTGCAGAAGAACGCCAGACGTTCCACCATGGCTGACAGAGTGCTCATCTGGATTAAGTGGAAAGAAACGAAAGACACAATAACTGACAATTAACTAAACGGCAGCTTGTTGGTTACTGTATTGGTGTAGTGGAAGCAGCATTATACTTTGTACCTCCACATCCCAGCGTGGCAGTTCATCCATTCGGGCTGAACGCTTTGTTTTTTGTTTTTTTTTTGAAAACAAACAAAAACATGACGCGTCAAATTGAAAGTGCTGGGTTTAGGTTGGTCTTATCCACATCTTTTATCAGTGTTGCCAGATGATAAATAAACAACAACTCAAATAAGATTCCCGATAGACCCCCCCCTTTCCCTTACGAAACCCGTCAGACCGCCTACCTCCCCGCCCTCGAGATTAGTAAAAGTGAAGAAATGTCGAAATGTACTCAAATTTAAAGATTGTATGCAGAGGGTGGGGGGGGGGAGGGAGGGGAACAAATTCGAAATTCCCCTGGGCCCCAGCTTGAGGGGGGGGGCTCCAATTTTTTTTATTTACATTAAATAGAAAGTACATTATCTCATGTCGTGGTGTCGAATGTACAAAATGAAGGGGCCCCTAAAGATGCCAAGCCACCGCCCCCCGGGCCCCCAAATCCCTAGGTTCGGCACTGATTGTATGCGTCTTTTTTTTTTTTTTTTTAAATGATGAAGCTTCCAAGAAAAACTGCAATAGTTTAATTCCCGCCAAAAAAAAATACACAGTTCACACTGGTTGGGTGGGGGGGGGGACTCGCCAATATGACAAAACTTGGTTTTTAATGATCAGGTCAACTGTGCCTACTGTGACTACACCGACTACAGCGACGTCCTGTGAAATAAGATGCAGACCCATGCTTAGGTTGTAGTTGTTTTTTTAGTGGGGGGGGGGGGTGGAACCCCGAGTCAAAAGTACCTACCGTCCTCCTCCTCCCTCCCCTCCCCCCCCCAGTCCTTTTTATTTTTTTCAATAACAGACTTTATAGGAATTCGTACCGGCCGATATGAAAGGCCCAAGGGGTTCGAATCTCCACACTTGAAAACAGAAAAAACAAAATATGGTAGGACCAGAGCAGTTCTTACATTTGTGGGAGGCCCGGGCGATTAGACATTCGGAATTCATCATGTGGACAAAGAGCGCTTGAAAATATTTGACCCTCTATTCATCTTTAAATAGTATGCCCCCCTCCCCCCAAATCTGAGACCCAAACTGATGGCATAGGTCGCGCACGTGACCCTAGGCCCGCAGCAGTATCGAAGACAATGATTAAAAATGACCTGAACGGCGAGACAAATGAGTAGTACCGATATTATCTGTGTAGTTTAGGATTTAAGTTAGTACTGATATTGTCCGCTGTTGGTATCGATATTGTCCGCTGTTAGTATTGATATTGTCCGATGTTGGTATAGCAGTTAGTATAGCAGCTATTATAGTAGTTCGTATAGCTGTTAGTATAGCTGTTAGCATAACTGTTGGTATAGCTGTTAGTATAGCTGTTATTATAGCTGTCAGTATTGCTGTGGGTATAGCTGTTAGTATAGCTGCTAGTATTGCTGTTAGTATAGCTGTTAGTATAGCTGTTGGTATAGCTGTTGGTATAGCTATTATTATAGCTGTTAGTATAGCTGTTAGTATAGCTGTTAGTATAGCTGTTAGTATAGCTGTTATTATAGCTGTTGGTATAGCTGTTAGTGTAGCTGTTATTATAGCTGTCAGTATTGCTGTGGGTATAGCTGCTAGTATAGCTGTTGGTATAGCTGTTAGTAAAGCTGTTGGTATAGCTGTTAGTATAGCTTGGTATAGCTGTTAGTATAGCTGTTGGTATAGCTGTTAGTATACCATTCAATACAAATGTTGGCATGGATCATCTTCCTCCAGTGAGATCTAAGCTCCTAGAGTTACAATTGTTACATTTTTTTAATCACACTGTTTTGATATACATATATTTATTTTCAATAAATATTCCTCCCTAATAGTAATAACAACAAAAAACATGAAGGATCTAGGGCTATATCAGTTTTAGAGAAAATGGCTTAGAAAGCATCTTAACAAAAAGGCATTCCATCTGTAGATAACCCATTGACGTACACATATATACACATACACACACGCCTACACACACACAAACAACTACACACACACACACACCTACTCACACAAATTAACCAATCAATATCGATGTCAAACTAAATACAAAATGGCCTGTGTTAGCCACTACAAAACTGAAGAGACCTGAGGCAGATATCGAGGGGGGGGGAATTGTATGCTCGATATGAAATATCACACTCTAGTCCCCCCCCCCCAACATCCCTTTTCCTCTTCGGTGTACGCCCCCCCTCCTCCCTCAAACTACTTATCCAACCCCCCCCCCCCAACCCATGATAGCCATGTTCAGGGCATCTGTTATTGTTGCCGTCCAATGGCTCTTGAGACAAGCCAATCAATAGCTAGAAACATAAGTACGGGGTGGGGGGTACAGGAAGAAACATCACCATCCCCCTGCCTGTTGCGGGCAGCCACTGATGATTCTGAGATCATGTCTTTGAGACTTGGCTGCCGGGGGATGGAAGGGGTGTGGGGTGGGGGGGAGGGGCAGATAAACAATGTGAGGATTCTTGTACATACAAAAAAAATAAAATCGACGGTGCGAGTAAAATTTGGTGGTTGAAAAATCAACGATAGATGTGTGGGTGTGTTTTTGTAAGAGAGATAGAGAGAGGGAGGGGGAGAGGGGGGGAAAGAAAGGGAGGGGGGAGATGGAGAGAGGGGGTGGAGAGTGGGAAAGAGAGAGTGGATAGACAAAGGGGGAAAGAGATAGAAAGAGGGAGGGAGAAAGAGAGAACGAGAGAAATGGAGAAATAGAGAGTGAGAGATAGAGGAGATAGAAAGAGAGAGAGGGAGAGAAACGAGAACGAGAGAGGTGGAGAGTGGAAAAGAGAAAGAGAGAGAGAGAGAGAGAGAGAGAGAGAGAGAGAGAGAGAGAGGGAGAGAAAAGTTCGAAGTTTTAAAATGAAACAATAGGTCAAGAGTTGGTCAGTGGAACCATACTGACTACAAACAGACGGGCGACAAGAAACGTGTTCAGACATTTGGTCAGACTGATTGTCAGATAATCAGATAGACGGACACAAAGTTCGGTCAAACAGACAGATAGATAAAGAACGAACGATCTGCCCGACATATAAACATACAGAAAGGCAGACTAACAGGCCGACAGATAGACGGACAGACAGAGTATCTGGCTATTGGTCGATAGACACGACTGACAGAATCCGATTTTTTTATTTTCTTTCAACAAGAAATCTTTTTATGATGTCTTCCACAAATGTAAATGCAGTTTCCATGGAAACCGCGGACAACAGCATGTCGCCACAACATCGATGGAGTTTATGATTGAAAGCCGGAACAGAAACGTGAAGGAGGGATGAGGGGCTGGTGGGGGGGGGTGAGGTTTGGTTGAGGGGAGTGGGGGTCGGGGCGGCAGTAAACAGGGACCATAAACTATCTGGACAAGACCTATCAGATCTCTAAGCTTTACATTTGCGAAATCCAATATTCCAGACGCCAGACGATGCTGACGTTGATGTAGATTTACAAAGGCTATTTTTATGATCTAGAATTCCCGATAAGTCAACCAATAAAATACATTTTTTGGTAGTCTTAGATTTTTTTCACAGTTACTATTGTAACTATGGCCACTACTGTACGTTTGTGTGTTAATAGTGGTATCTAGCCGTCATTAAATGAATTTGAAGTGAATGGTTTTAAAGGGTGTTAACTCTAAGTGACTACAGTGAGATTTTATATTCTGACTGGATTCTACCCCCTTTTAAATCTATAGAGACTTACGGGTAAGCATTAAAAAAATCAATAACAACAACAACAACAACAACAACAACAGATAGTTCAGATAAAAATCCTGCGTCGAAATATAAAGTAAATAAATACATACATATATTAATGACAGCTGGCAGAGCACCGTGGAGCGATCGATTGCCCGACCTGAGAGTCATGGGTTCGATCGTCGGTGAGAACAACGTCCATCCAGCTTCAGATATTCTGCTGGGGCAGTGCCAAACCGAGGGATTTGGGGGCGCGCGGGGGGATTGGCCTCTTTGTGGGGCCCCTGAATTTTGACATTCGACATCATGACATGAGATAATGTACTTAATATTTAATGTAAAAAAAAATCTGGGGGCCCCCCCTCCACCTGGGACCCGGTGGGAACTTTCGAATTTGGACCACCCCTCCCCCCTCATCCCTAGGTACGCCTCTGTGCTGAGGAGTTGCGCTAGCTACACAATCCCTTAAATCAAGAAACAGATGAACTCTACACTTTATCTGCCCCGATGCCCCCAGGGAGATAAGGGAATACTACAATAATTATAAAATTATAACTACTAATAAAGAAAGCTTTATTTTATTTATAACAAAATTGTAAAGTTAAGGAACAAAACATAGTCTTTTGTTTAGAGAGGATAGTTAAAAGACACATTTTGTATCAATGTGAAATAGTGTCAAATAGTGCAGGGACTGTTAATTGGTTAATCCATAAAGAGCACACCGTAGTGGTATGAAATAAGCGCGCACCAAAAATCAATATTGCCATAATGCGAGAATCTTTCACCTTTCCGATTCATTAGCGCGGCAACTTTTTTGACATTTAACGTCACATCATTCAGTTTTCATTAATATCTACTGGGCTATGTTAGCTGTTAGTGGGACGGATGGCTGAGTGGTATAGATACTCTGACTGTCAACCTGAGAATCCTGGGTTCGATCTTCGGTGAGACCCATGGGGAATTTTTCCCAGGTGAAATTTGTTTCAAAGTCGTCCCACAAGTCCACCCAGCTTTAAATGGGTACCTGACTTAAAGTTGGGGAAGTAAAGGCGGCTAGGCGTTGTGCTAACGACACAATCCCTCCATAGGCCGAGGTTATAGTAACAGATGAATTCTACACTTCATCTGGCCCGATGGCCCGTTAGAGCTATAGGAACTTTACTTACTTTTTTTTAATGTTAGTTGTTGATTTTGAAAAGCTGGGGGGAGGGTGAAAAAACTGGTTTTTTTTCTGATAATTTTGAAGTATTCAACAACCAAGCTGGAAAGCTTACAGGGGCTAGATTTATAAAGACAAAAAAACGCCCCCCCCCTCCTACGCCCCACCCCACTATGTACAGAGTTAATGTTCTTTATAACCCAGCAATCCAAGTGACAGCGGTCAGAGCACTGACACTGACATCCCCTGGGGATGCGCGGTTTCAAATGACGAGACTTACTGATAGAAACATGAGTGTGTGAAGTGTGCCCCTGTAAGGATGAGATGAAATCTCTTAGATACTATAAACCACTAATGGGGGCGGTCTTTGCAGTGCCTTTTTTTTCATCCCCACCGTGCTCGACATAGTGCAATGGCCATGGAGGCACCACCGGGGGGATATAGTGAAGACTCAAGCCATGACCTGAAATATCCATTGGTCCTCACCGAAGATAGAACCCATGGACCCTCAGGTCGACAGTCGAGCGCTTTACCACCCGACGGCCCGCCCCCCTGAGTAGCGCCCAATGTTATTTTACGGAAAAGGACCGCTTACACGCAGCCGTTCCCCCAACTCCCTAAGTGGCCCCTTTTAGTTTTTGCAAATATGTTTTCATTAGGGCCCCGACATGTACAGTTGCCAAGGGCCGATAAATATCTGTAAGTTTATAGGAGTGGGCGCCAAAATATAAATGAAATAATCAATCCACACAGATACTCACGCTCTATGTGAGTCAATAAAAGTTCTATAAATAGTTTGTAGGATCTAAGTTTAAAAGGAAATATATATTTCTACATTTTTACTACATTTTAGTAAAAAGTTTATTCTAAAAAAATAAATAATTCTTTTTTAAGTTTTACAATGCAAATGTTTGCAGCAGACGACTAACTTTTTAAACTGCAATGTAATGGGCGTGGATATGAAATAATGGTAAAGAGTGAAAAAAATAAAACAACGTAATCAATAGATGGCAGGAGAAGTCATCGTGGAAGTTTCTTTAAATTACATTGGAAATGACTGGCCCCTTGACCTTTTATCCCCCCTGTGCCACAGCTATCATTTTTAAAGCATTTTCGAAAAAAAATGCTCTAGTGTCCCCGTTTTGTCTGTCTGTCTGTCTGTCTGTCTGTCTGTCATCACACTAGATCTCAACAACCATAAGTCCTAGACCCATGATGTATATATCATTTTGTAGGTCTTGGCCTGCCAAGAAATGACTTTTTCCATTTCGCGATCTGACCTCTGAGGGCCGTAAAAGGGGCCTTATAAAGTACCGTTTTTTACTATATAAGCTATATTAATAATGGAGCGCCCTATATCTCAGCAACCATAAGTCCTAGACCCATGATGTATATGACGTCCTGTGTCCAGAATGGAACAGGCTTAATTGTTTGTTTTTATTTTTTTAATTTTTATTGAACTGCTGTTTGTTTCTCTTGTTGTTGTTGTTTTTGTTTTCAGTAAAATATAATATTAATTAATAACGTACTGTTGGCTTGTCTGATGGGGGGGGGGGGGTTACAATTTCATAGAATACAGACTTAGATTGCCAGCTTTTAAAAATATCACACTGAAGCCATTACCGGTCCAAGGTGGAAAAGATAGCACATGGAAAGAAACGTCCGTTATATTTGAAAGTGAGTACAAGAATTAAATAAAGACATAATGAGAAACATAATTTATATCTACGTCCCAACCGTTGGAGAATCACTGTAAGAATGAGATGTTTGTTTCTCATAAACCACAAAAGGGGCGCTGTTTGTTTTTGTAGTGCCCTTCTTTCACCCCCCGCCCCCCCCCCCATCATAGCCTAGCCCAGAGTGCATGGGACGTTGAGGCGCCACGGGGGTGTAGGTAGGTGAACGGGTTCGCTGGGATAGGAACAGGTAACCCATGCCGCGCAAATCGGGTTCACAGCCTAATCCTCCACCCCCCCCCCCCACTGCAGCGGATGGTGTGATGGCAACGGAACCACCACAGGGGGACAAATGTTGCTGGTGGCAGCTGGAATTGGAACCAGTGGCCTGCACAATGCTGTTCGGGGGGGCCTACAACGAAACCACCGGAAACTTTCGTCAGTGTATTCCCAATCAGGGCTGGTGCAGGGTATCTTGAGCGCCGCCCCCCCACCCCGTCTATTTCTACAAAACTGGAAACCCTCATAGCTCTCTAACCATATCAGATCCCATTATACGTCATATCTCTCTCTCTCTCTCTCTCTCTCTCTCTCTCTCTCTCTCTCTCTCTCAAACACACACACACACACACTTATATATTTACACATATAATGTATATGCTGCCTTCGTGGCGTTGAGCTTTATATACAAATGAATACTTATTAATATATTCAGCATGTCTGCTGCCAACTGTAAAAGGAGACCTCGCAGTGGAATACAACCACATCAGTATTCCACAGACCTATACAATGACTGTTTATTTTTATTGCACTTTTCGGTTGGCGGTTTGTTGGCCAGACAACAAACAGGTCATCGGAAAATAAATGTTTATACAAGTGGACAAAAAAAAAAGCTGGCAGAATACGTGTCAAGCTGCCCACTCAGATAAAATTGATGAAAGTTACGGGGTAAGGGTTGGGGGGGGGGATTAATCATATGCATTTTTCCCCATATGGAGTGAGAATAACTCATTTACAGCAAAGTACAATACAATGTACATAATCTCTTCATTCCTTTCACTGTAGTAGAATAACAAAGAAAACAATCGAACGATTGCCATATATCAACACAATAACACTATTAAAAAATGTTTTAAAACATCCAATGGGCTTCACGCCATTTAGAGCGGTCTCTAAAACTTAGTTGTGAGTGGGAGATAGGTTGTAGCAATGGAAGTATTGCGTGATGAGTACAACAATGCCCTGTGTCCCAGTCACAAAAAAAACAAGGCCCTGCGTCGTTTTCTTGTCCCCAGTAATGTCAGTCGCACAACACAAACACAAAGTAGGTCTTTTATGTGATATATATATATATATATATATATATATATATATATATATATATCGAAAGATGATTTATCATTTAATACTCAGAAACACATAAAAAAAAGGCTGACAGAGAAACACCTACTAACAGTATTAACTATTTCAATACGTATCAAAAGAGCTCCAAATGTCAACTAAATCTGTTCAAAACAAATAAAAGTATTCGGCCACACTGCAGTGGTCAAACTGTTTGCAATGAATTCATATAGCATAACTGATGTTATCTTTTTTCCATACGATACTGTTCACATCGACACTTCGACTTTGGCTGGGCGCACCAAGCCAATGTGTGCTGGCCAGTTAGCAAACATTGGCCGTTACATATACAAGTGTGTGTATGTGTGTGTGTGTGTGTGTGTGTGTGTGTGTTTGAGTGATGTGTGTGTGTGTCCCAACCCCATATGCTTACCTTGACTTCCATAATACGTTTTAATTTAACATTCTTAGTGATTGACAACATTTAACTTCCACAAGTTACTTTCTCAAAAAAAAAATTATGTGTGTACACCTGTGTACATATGTGTGTGTATGTGTGTGGATGTATGTGTGTATATCTGTGTATGATTTTCGATAGGGTCCGAACCCGCACGACCCGTACATCGGTTGCTGTTCATGGTTATGGAGGCACCACGGTGGACACAGGTAACCAGCGTGGTTTGTGAATCAGACCCGTTACCTTGGTGACGCTGATCCGGGTCTGATACCACACAGTCTGACTACCCAGCGAATCACTCACCATTCCAATTTTTGACAGAGTTCTAATCAGCGAAACAAAATGTTTTTTTTTTATACATCTACATTGTGTGCCAGGAAAGCAACAACAAAAATCTGTCACCGATTCCAAAATAAAAACAGTGAGAATCGATTCTTTTACTTCCCTGAGGTGAATAATTGAGTATATATCACATTACCATAGAATTAATGCCCTGACTTTACGAAGTGTAGGATTTAATCAAACTGGGGGTGGGCGGAATATAAAGAGAGCTTGCTGAAAAAAAAAACTAAATTGTAACTTGATCTGTCTTGTCATTTTACAGTCGTGTTTTTTTTAGCTGCTTGCCAAGCTCCGCCCACTATTGGGACACATCGGGACCGAGGCTTTTTGTCCCAATTAAGCGGCTGTCCCAATTAAACATACAAATATACTATTGGCTTCTTGGTTTGGTTCCTTTGAGATTTGTCCTAAATAAGCGGCTGTCCCAATTAAACGGTGTCCCAATTAAGCAGCACATATATATATATATATATATATATATATATATATATATATATATATATACATATATATATATATTCTTTTGCGACCTGGCCTCAACCGACTTTATTTGATACTAATCGAATTCTGCATTGCCTTGAGCTCTGAACAGGCATACCTTTTTTTTTAAATTTCAAATAGAAAAACAGTTAGTTTTACAAAATTGTCATGCTAACACACGGAGCTTTTAAAGTTAAAAAAGGTATAATGTTAAATTCGATTATCTCCCCCTCCCATTGTAACACAGCAGACGTCACCATCGACAAAGATGCCTTCTCCATTAAACGTTCCTATGAAATATGATGCTGTAGCCCCTCCCGATAGTTTCATGGGGCCTCCAACTGTCTCTTTCTCTCAATGCCAACCCAAAGACCGAAGAACTGCCCTGATTATTTACTTAAAATCCATTTTTTTAAAATTGAGACCAGGACAGATTTCAAATGCTAATATCGATATACTATACACACACACACACACACACACATATATATATATATATATATATATATATATATATATATCACCATTATAAAAATAATTGATGTATGGCTTGCATGTATATATATATATTTGTTGGCTATTTCTGTCATAGGGATCGGCATATAATTCGAAATGTCAATTGTGTTACTAATAGCCAACGCCAACTTGGCAAACAAACAGAGAAGCAAGAGTGGGGGGAAAAAAAACCCAAACAAACAGGAAATCCATCAGAAGACATACCGGAGAGCCGGACAAATTCGTAGGTTTTCTTTTTGACGTGCTAAAGTGAAAATGAAAATGAATGGGGATAAAACCAGGAATGGGGGGGGGGGGTACGGGACGAGGTGTGAATGTTGCCGGTCATAACTCTTAGAGAAAATTTTATTGATGTTTTCTTTTTATGCCTTATATACAAAGTCACAAACAAACATAATTTATATACATATATCAGGTGGGTCCCAATGGTGATAGTTTGTCAGGAACTTAGATTTTCTAGCTTCGGCCCAGATAAACCTAATGACTTTAGAAAGTGTGTCTATAAATATATAGTAATGAATTTGAAATAATAATTGTTTATCAAACTTTGCTCCTTATTTTTAAGCTGCTAGTTAGTAAAAATGATAGAAATTGAATTCCTGATTCCCCCCTCCCCCCCCCACCCACTGATTATGTCCCCGTAGAGTAGAGCCAAGGGAAGCTGCACTATCGATCCAGGCGAAGAATGGTTTGGTTAAGGAATGCATTACGCTGTAGGATGCGTGTACATCTCTTCCCTGTTTTTTTTTCTATTTGTATTACAATTATTTTCATTTACAGGCGACTGGATTTTGGACAGCAGATTGTATGATTCAATGATTGATAGACGCAAATAGAAATACTAGAGACGCCTGTCGTTCATTGTGAGACCGTGTTGCTGCCAGGCCCGTAGCGTGCGGTTGGGGGGCAGGGGGGGCCGCCCCCCTCCCCGCGTTTTGACTGCCCCCCTCTCTGCTTATTTGTTCTACTTAGTAAAATGTATTACCTGCCCCCCCTCCCTTGCTATTGCCTGGCCCCTGCTGTAGAATTTTCACGCTACGGGGCAGGTTGCTGCTCTATATTTACTTTAAATGCAGTTGGTACAATAAAAATATTAAAATCAATCTTAACTCGTAGATGTTTTTTTTTTCTCACCATTTTTTTTATAGAGATCTATTTTTTAAAATTATTTTTAAATACTTAATCAGGGCCGTCCTTATGTTTGTTTGGTGACCCCCCTATGTGCATATAAAACTGGGGGGGGGGCACAATTCAAAGGTACATTTTGGTGACCTTAGGACAGGTTAAGTTGGGGTAAAAAAATAAAAAAAAAAGTTGTCTAGGCCGCCGATTGGAAATGTCGGATCCCCTCTAGAAAGAAACATTTCTGTCATTCTTGTTCGGGGCCCCCTGACAAGTGCCCACGTGACCCTTCCTTGTGGCGGCCCTGTTATTCCTGACTGTGCCCTGACAGAATATCAAAGATATGCCCACATCATTCCTAATAAAGAAAAAATGTCAAAGTTGTTTAGAAAATTTGCATTTTGAAATAATTACAGATTAAACTGTGTGTGTGTGTGTGTGTTTCTTTTTTTTTTTTGTTTGGATTACGGAAATGATAAAACTTCCATGGTGGCCCCGGGGGGGGGGGGAGAAAGAGGGACGAGGGAGGGAGAGAGAGGAATGGTGGGTAGGTGGGAGAGAGAGAGGAGATAAAGAGAGAGAGAGATAAAAAGTGAGATAAGAGAGAGAGAGAGAGAGAGAGAGAGAACAAGAAAGAGAGAGAGAGAGAGAGAGAGAGAGAGAGAGAGAGAGAACGAGAAAGAGAGAAAGAGAGAGAGAGATATATAGAAAGAAATGGTGAGATAAAAAGAGACATAAAGAGAGAGAGACAGAGAGGGGGGGGGGCTTTAGCAGTTGGGGGGGGGGGTGGTGGTGGTTAGGCAACCACCTTGTTTGCCTATGATTCCATATGATGATAAACACAAACAAACAAACAAGAAACCTTGTCAAACACAACGTGGCCCAAATGTTTCACAGAGCCAGTGGCGCAACCAGCAAATGCTGGAGGGGGGCTCACATATAGAAAAAAAATGCGGGGGGGGGGGGCTCACATATAGAAAAAAGACAGTTTATATAGTAAAATATGTATGATGATTTGGTCTTGAGCCCACCCCCCCTGGTTGCGCCACTGCACAGAGCTGGGGTTTTTTTTACCTATTTATTTTTTTACGAGAAAAACAAACAAGTTTTAATAAACACGTTTGTGTGTCCTTCAACGGAGCTTTAAACTAACCAAAAATAATCGATTACACAAATGCGGCTCACAGAATCGATCTCGTAAATTACATAACAAAACGCAATAAAACCTGATGGTTATTGACGAAAGGCGGTGGTTCTCATAGTGTGTGGGTCGCAATCCACCGGTAGTCCGTGGATGAATTTTAGGTAAATAGCTATAAACATTTACATTCATAATAAATGTAGCAAGAATATATATGAGTGCATAATTACTAGTTCTCAGTATGTTTCAAAACTAGAAGCTTGTTAATCTAAAATTTAAAAGGGAAAAAAATAGGTATAAATCTCAATACGCCTTGTTTATTCTGTTATTGTATCTTATTTTTAAAAATGAACGGGTGTGTCGCGAAAAAGGAAAAAAAAACGGTTTTTATAGTGGGTGGCGATTGGTGAATGTTTTAGAACCACTGACGTGAGATATCGATTGATTCTTATGTTCCGAGAAACTGCTCTGGTTCTCATCCGGTCAGAATGTCACCTTGCCCTTCATTATCCCCCCCCCCCCTCCACTCAACCGTTCATTTCACTTTGAAAGTTACCTTGCGCTGCTGTTCAAATATGCAGCAGACGTCAAATTAAGACCTTGACCCCGGAGCTGCAACGTCCATTTTTCTGATTTTTAAGTAAAAGATGTTGTAGGTAAAGTTAACCAAAATTATTTATGCATTTACGTTTTTCTTAATCGATTTCCAATCCGTTCTGCTTGAAGTTATCTTTCCTCATAACACGTTTAAACATGATAGCAATTATTAAAAAGAAAACACACCTATGAAAAACGAAAGAGCATCAACAACAAAAAAAGTTCAACTTACCTCCCATGTGCCATAGATGATAAACATAACAAAAAAAATCTCCAAATTTTACGACAATGACACTGATATTCAGGAGTCGCTGCAGTTTCGCACACAGCTCAAGTTAAGTTTCAGTAATAGCGTGTAAGCAGTGTTGTTTGAATGAGTCTTCTACTTGTCAAGAATGCGCACAACTTTTAATATAACTTATATAAAAAAAACATATTGTTAGATGTGTCAAGACATCCCTATAATTAAAACAACTAGATGTGTCTGCATTGCGTAAATTGTGACATGTATCGAGAAAAAAGTGGTCATTGCGAGCAGAATGTAAACTGCTTATTTCTCAAAAATGCACCTATCTGTGTATTTAAGTATCTGTTGGGCTATCTTTGAATTCATCTGCCCAGCTATCTGGTGATCTATCTATATATCAGACCGTCATTCTATTTGATCATCTGCCCATTTATTACTATGGCCATCAATCTCTTTATAGGACCATCTATCTATCTATCTATCTATCTATCTATCTATCTATCTATCTATCTATCTATCTATCTATCTATCTATCTATCTATCTATCTATCTATCTATCTATCTATATATCTATCTATCTATATCTAAATATCTATCTATCTATCTATATCTAAATATCTATCTATCTATATCTAAATATCTATCTATCATGCCTTCTATCTATTAGATATCTACCTACCTGGCCATTTATTTATCTATGTATTTATCTGGCCATTTATTTAAATATGGCCATCTTTCTCTCTAACATGATGGTAGATCTAATGTATCTACATCTATCACGCCATTTATCTATTTGATCTATCTATCTGTCTGGCCATCTTTCTGTCTAACACGATGGTAGATCTAAACTGTCTGCCTAGTAAAAAAAAACCAACAAACCACTTAGATTCCGACTACACTGACAGACCCTAGAGCATAGCCATAATATGAATTAAATACATAGTTTAACTATATAATGAGTCTTTGACTTCCTGTCTAAACTCCAATATTTTTAAAAAAAAATTCTTTTCTCGTTTTAGAAGGTTTTTGTTATACTCATGAAATTTTCTGTCATTTTTCAAACATACATTCCATGTCTAGCACAAGACACAATCGGTACCGCCGAGAGAGGGAGCAGACGGGGTGGGGGGGGGGGCAAATACCCAGGTGAGTTTTAGGGGCCCGGACTGAGCTGGTCAATCAACTTTTGAAAATATTATTATCAGCACGGGGGGGTGCCGTGACAGCCCTGCCCAGGGGCCCGAAATTTCTGTCGGTGGGCCTGGACACAATATAATAACAGCTTATGCCTAAATATATCAAAACCAGGTGGACATATCTTTTACTATTTGGCAAAAGAATGTGTGAATAGATTAAACCTGATGCGCGATTCACTTTATATTTATCGTGTCATTCGTATCAACAATAAACAGATTTACAAGTTTCAATATCATTTTAAAATATGGGTGAGGGGAGCGGGGAGGGGTTATTTTTTTGTTTACAAGCTCCATTAGGCTTTTGTCATTTCCCGTACCGAACAAAACCGCAGATTACAAAGTGAGAAAAAAAAATGAAACAGCCTCCGGCAATTTTCGGAGAAATTCCCACCACGTTATTGATTCTAACAAAATCAATTTTTTTTAAAGAGTTAAAAGAAAACTCTGATCCCGCTCTATTACCGGCTCCCTGACGTTCAGTGAGTCTTACAGCTAGGGGAGAAAACTGGTTCATTCAATCTCGTGATACGGTTACTTAGTTTTAAAGTCACTTATCTATATACAATATATTTATTTTATATCTTATAAGTTCTTATGAAAACTATGTCCGTTAGCTCTTGGTCCGGCCCTTCTGTCTAATTTGTCACAAGCATCCACCTCCCCCGGGGCGCCACACACACGCACACACACACACGCCTACTGAGATTTACAGTCACTTACCTATATACAAATA
>JAGDYQ010000036.1:6818486-6831218 GCA_021962125.1 Bulinus truncatus | reverse complement strand
TAGACTATAGACCCCTACTAATCTAGACTATAGACCCCTACTAATCTAGACTATGGACCCCCTACTAATCTAGACTATGGACCCTCACTAATCTAGAGTATGGACCCCTCTAATTAATCTAGACTATGACCCCTACTAATCTAGACTATGGACCTCATTAATCTAGACTATAGACCCCTACTAATCTAGACTATGGACCCTACTAATACACCCCAGACTAACATGGACCCCCTACTAATCTAGACTATAGACCCCTACTAATCTAGGACTATAGACCCCTACTAATCTAGACTATAGACCCCTACTAATCTAGAGTATGGACCCCCTACTAATCTAGACTATGGACCCCTACTAATCTAGACTATAGACCCCCAATAATTCCAGATACTCATAGACCCCTACTAATCTAGACTATGGACCCCTACTAATCTAGACTATAGACCCCTACTAATCTAGACTATGGACCCCCTACTAATCTAGACTATGGACCCCCTACTAATCTAGACTATAGACCCCCTACTAATCTAGACTATAGACCCCTACTAATCTAGACTATAGACCCCTACTAATCTAGACTATGGACCCCCTACTAATCTAGACTATGGACCCCTACTAATCTAGACTATAGACCCCTACTAATCTAGACTATGGACCCCTACTAATCTAGACTATTGACCCCCTACTAATCTAGACTATGGACCCCCTACTAATCTAGACTATGGACCCCCTACTAATCTAGACTATAGACCCCCTACTAATCTAGACTATAGACCCCTACTAATCAGACAGTCACAACAGTGGAAGTGTGTAGGCATCTCTACACTTTCTTCAAACTAGACGACAGCCCCTTCTCTCGCCACTGCATAGGGACCCGCTAGTAGATATCTCGCCTAGGAACCTTCCCCCAAACACCAAATGTGCTGGATTATCGATCCCCCCTCCCTTCCCCCCCTCCCAACCCCCCCCCCCCACATCCTTTTTTTTTAGACCTATATGGAGAGTAGTTTTTTTTTTTCCAATCATTCATTAAAACTTTTTTTTAAAACGGATTTTTAAAACAAGCTTTTTTTAAAATAAAGTAGTATAAAATGCCTGTCTCATCCTTTATTGTAACCGAGGCTCTGTCTGGGTGCGTAAAGATGAAATCGAAACGCGGTCACAGTTTATTATTGCGAGGCTCTGTATGGGGGCGTAAAGATGAAATCGAAACGCGGTCACAGTTTATCATTTCGAGGCTCTGTCTGGGTGCATGAAAATGAAAGGCTCATTGGGGGAAAAAATGGATATGCTTTATTATTGAATATTGTATGGCTACAGGAAGCAAGCAAGCATGCAAAAATTCAAAGAAATTGAGTAATGGGAAGTGGGTTTCTAAATTCCATCCAGACGTACAGACATAGCGTCCTAAGAATAAGCCTGTAAAAACAAAAAAAAAAGAAATGTGCCACAGGATTAATAAAAAAAACTACTACTCCGTTTTAACCGGACTCGGCCGATTCACGGAACAAATTAATGTCATTTGTCTGACATGAAAATTCCGGAGACGAATAAAGTTTATGAACTGACAGTCGTTTATCAAAACGAGAGAGAGAGAGGGAAAGTTATGAATTCTCCCCCCCCCCCCCAAATAAAAAAAAAACGGGGACGTCGCCAGGGAAACATGACGTCCATGACAAATTGTGACTACTGTGACTACTGTGGCTACTGTGACTACTGTGACTACTGTGACTACTGTGGCTACTGTGGCTACTGTGACTACTGTGACTACTGTGACTACTGTGGCTACTGTGACTACTGTGGCTACTGTGACTACTGTGGCTACTGTGACTACTGTGGCTACTGTGGCTACTGTGACTACTGTGACTAATGTGACTACTGTGGCTACTGTGACTACTGTGGCTACTGTGGCTACTGTGACTACTGTGGCTACTGTGACTACTGTGACTACTGTGGCTTCTCTGCTGCCAAAAAATTAATAAATAATTAGTAATAACAAATATTGAAAAACGATGCCCCCCACCCCACCGGCCAAGGCTCGTGGGACCATGACAAACGTTCAGAATGCTCTCTCCTCCGACCCCCCCCCCCTCGCGGCGGCTCTGCCTAAATCGTGAAAAAAAAGGGAAAAAAAAGGGGGGGGGGTATTCTTTGGATTACTCAGAAGTGTTAAAGAGTTTACTTTGCTTTTAAAAAAAATTTTCACCGCGTTCTATGAACCAATATTATTAATCAAGACCACAGGCGGATTTAAGGAAGGGCGCAGCGGTCGCGCACCCTGGACCCCCACATATTCAGGGGTTCCACAGAGCCAAAATTATAAAATCTTTGCTCTGTCTTTCATTTTCTAAAGGGGCCTATAATATATTCTTCTGCACCCATGGGCCCCACAAAGCCAAATTGTAAAAATCTTTGCTGTGTCGTTCGTTTTCCGAAGTAGCCCAATATATTCCTCTGCACCCAGGGCCTCAACAGACATAAGTCCGCCACAGTTCATCGACAAAATTTAAAATTGTCTAACTGACCTGGTTTATCAGGGGCGAAGTTAACGGCGGGTGCAACGCTGCACCACCAACTGTACTACTTTATTTATTTTTGTTCAAGCCAAATGGCGCCAATTTTAACTTCTTTTAAAAAAACAGTTTTAATAATAACAATAGACAACACAATTTGATTAAATTAAGTACAACGTGTATAATTAACGTGCTTCCCCCCTTCACCCCTCCCTCCTCTTTATGTGGGCAATTTTTTTTCCGGCGCCCTGAGTCTAAACCGTTCTGTATCCGCCTCTGCTGTATCGATACCTAGCTCTCGTGACGATCTACACATATTATCCTAAATAAGAAAAAAGATGCTCCTTAAAACAGTGGATTGGAATATAAAAAAAAACGAGCATTTAATTTAAGCAGCATCAAAAAATATTCAGGAAACCTAAGCAAAAGTACATAAAAAGTCATTAATCCATGACAGCTTAGGTAATAAGATTTTGCGCTAAAATATTCTTCTAGATTGGGGTGGGGGAGAGAGGGGGGGGGGCTTATACGGTCTTCCAGTTGCCTTTTTTCTGTATTATGTTATACATTTTTAGACTCCTTCAAACATCTACAATTTTTCCATTCAACAGAGACGCTGCAATACATAATATTTCCGTACGGTGGCGCTGCCCTCGTGAATCACACACACACACACACGCACACACACACATATAAAATACAATCTTACAATTTTATTGCCGCCTGCGATCTATAAGAATTAGATCGATAAACAAATAAATATTTGAAGAACAAATTACTTCTGACCGTGTTCTTTACTTCGCGGACCTTAATGAAGGAATGTGTTACACAACAACTGAAGACAAATGTAATGAGTTACACAACAACTGAAGACGAATGTAATGAGTTACACAACAACTGAAGACGAATGTAATGAGTTACACAACAACTGAAGACGAATGTAATGAGTTACACAACAGCTGAAGACGAATGTAATGAGTTACACTTCAGCTGAAGACAAATGTAATGAGTTACACAACAACTGAAGACAAATGTAATGAGTTACACAAATCTGAAGACGCATGTAATGAGTTACACAACAACTGAAGACGAATGTAATGAGTTACATAACAACTGAAGACGCATGTAATGAGTTACACAACAACTGAAGACGCATGTAATGAGTTACACAACAACTGAAGACGCATGTAATGAGTTACACAACAACTGAAGACGCATGTAATGAGTTACACAACAACTGAAGACGCATGTAATGAGTTACACAACAACTGAAGACGCATGTAATGAGTACACAACAACTGAAGACGAATGTAATATTTTTTATTTCTTTCGCAAAAATTATCTCCAACACAAATCTGCACCAGGCCCGTAGCGTGAAAATTCTACAGCAGGGGCCAGGCATTCTACAGCAGGGGCCAGGCATTCTACAGCAGGGGCCAGTCAATAGCAGGGGAAGGCCAGGAAATAAATGTTACTAAGTAGAGCCAACAAGCAGAGGGGGCCAGACAAAACGCAGGGGGCCCTCCCGCACGCTACGGGCCTGATCTGCACACGGTCTCGTATCCACGACCGTGTCCGTGAACCCCCCCCCCCCGGGACGATCTGACGGATAAAAGATGATGCCAATGATGACTACTTCAGTGAAAACCAACTGTTGTTTTATTTTCTCCCCTTACTAGAGGCACTCAGTGCATCTGCTGAAATGCTGTTTTATTACATCCATTCAAATTTTAACCTTTACTTACATTCACTGGTGACACCAAAATGAGCAGCTCTAGATATCATAGCAGAAAAAAAGCTCGGTATAGTCGGTTTTATAACCGATCATGGTAAAAAACACGAGCAGTAAGCACAGGGTTCCACCATGCAGAGCAGTAAGCACAGGGTTCCACCATGCAAACCGCCTGGAGTTTAAGTAAATGATTATCTAAGATCTAGTGCAGGGAAGATCGAAATACGTACCTTTCTTTTGGTGTGGAAGTCTTGGTGGGGGGAGGGGGGGGGAAGGGGTGACAACCTGAATTTTCCGCACCGGGTGATACCAACCACAGTGCTTACATTTACACTCTTTTATTAGGCCTACTGATACAACATTTTGTTTTTAAAACGACTACATTTGATGATGTAATAATTTAATTTTGATTATTTTTTTTGTATTCATTTATCCTTACAGGGCCTGGTCAGATTCCACTGTCAAGGGCGGACAGCCTGTCTGGAGATGAATACGGCTTTCAGTCCATATCCGGTCAAGGCTCACCTGTGCCGATCAGGAGGGCAGCTTCCACTCAGACTCCTGCCCTGCCTCCCCGCCTGTCGCGTCTACCCAGCGCCGACACGCCCCCATTCCTGTACAGCACCTACCAGCACGAGTCTCATCCGGACCTCTCCGGCCGGACTCTAGGCGGTGCCGGAGCCGTCGGTGGCGTAAGCGGCAGCGTCGGGGCGCTGTCGCTGGCGGGCGGGCTGCCGCTATCTACCTCACAGACTTCCATGCAGCTAACGAAGCACGGCGAGGGGGGCTCCACGGCGGCAGCGTCCTCGCCCAGGGCCTCGTCGTCGTCGGGCCGTCTGCGGGACCTGCAGCTGACCCGCAAGCCCCTGCACATACCATACAGCGAATTTGAACCTTACAAGGCCGACATGCGCAAGCGGGTGGAGCTGACCAGGTCCGGCGGACTGGACGGCCTGCTCAGCATCCACATCATGTCCGGACAGGGCCTGAAATCTTCCAAAACGAGCCTGCGCGACCTGTACTGCGTCGTGGCGGTGGACTCGCTGAACAAGGCCCGGACCATGATCAGAACTGGTGCTATCAACTTCGACTGGGACGAAGCGTTCGACGTTGATCTGGAGGACTCCAAAGAGGTGTCCTTCCTCATCTACCACTGGGACCCCAACTACAAGCACAGGCTTTGCTTCCACGGGTCCATACTGCTGCCCAGCTACGTCCACAGCGGCAACAAGAGGTACGTGGCCATAAAACTTGAGCCCAAAGGTATACTGTTCGTGACGCTGCTCTACAAGGAGCCGGCCATATCTCTCCAGCGCTTGCCTTCGGTGAAGAAGAACGCTCTGTTCGGCGCGGAGCTGGAGACGATCATACTGAGGGAGAGCTCGGGATTGAACGTGCCGCTCATTGTGCACAAGTGTGTTCATGAAGTTGAGAGGCGGGGCTTGGAGACGGTCGGAATTTATCGTCTTTGCGGAAGTGCCCGAAGAAAAACGATGCTCAGAGAGGCCTTCGAAGCGGACGCCTTGTCGGTTGATTTGTCGCCGGAGAATGTCTCTGATATTCACGTCATAACAGGTAAAGTCATAGATATATGTTACTAAAGTAGTCAAAATTTAATAAGCTTGGGAGAAAATTGTGCTCGACCTTCGTAATGAAATATTATAAATAAAGTATTTTCTATAAAAAAAAAAAAAAAGATACTTACTGTAAAAATAAATAATTTTTCATAAGGCTACGCTACACTGAGCTTTCATTCTATTCGACCTCTACTTTTTCCCGTTAACGCTTTTTTTTTTTTGGGCATTTCAGTGCGACGCAATTACTGGCCGGCATGTTGGATCGCTCGGTAATCGGCTTCAGAAGTCATGAAAATGAAAGTATCGATAATGTAATTTTAAGAGACACAATCATAGACCACGGTGGCGTCCCTTTAGAAATTCCATCAAGTGCTGTGAATAAAGGGCGCTAAATGCCTCAATACTTAATGAACCTCAGAGTTGAGGGGGGGGGGGGTCAGATAGTGGAATGAAAAAACAGTGGAAAACAAATTTAGACTGAACAATATTTTACGGCTTTATCTATTTACATTGTGCAGGTAAAAAAAAATGTGTAACCAGAGACGTTCTTACGTATATGGAGCAGAGCAAGTCATGGGGCAAATGGGTCGCGAAATTGGATGGGTCACATGGGTCATGGGTCAATGTTCCCTGACCCACGACCCATCCTTAGTCTCCGCCCGACCCTAAAAAAAAAACCCGTCGTCGCAACGGGCAGATTCTTCTGCATTAAACACATTAACTTCGTAGTTGTATCTTAGAATTATTTTATCTCTACTAATTAGTCATGTACAGCTTTTCCTCATATCACCATTTTTTTACACGCATTTGGCAGGTAGGGGCCCTTTCGCCAGTGGGGGGTCCCTAGGTTGTCGCCTTGTTCGTCTATCCCTAAAACGACTCTGTGTGTGTGTGTGTGTGCGGATCTCTTACAGTGATTTGGTTAACACAGATAACGCATACGAAAAAAAAGGCTCCGTGCACATGTGTGCGTGAACGGATTCATCTCCATTTCAAACCGTGACGACATACATACTGTGCAGCTAAAGTTTCAGACGCAATCTGTCGCAAAAGTTTTTTTCGTTTCAGTTAATCAAACCTAGCTCTTTTTTTTACAGGGCCACTGCTAAGGTGGGGTGGGGGGTGGGGAGCAACCCGAGCACATATTGGAGGGGGGAGGGGAAAGAAGTCCCAGTTGAGGGACCTTATCTAGGGGCTGCTCCAGATTTTTCTGGTGGCGTCCCCTGCCCTATCAATGGTATACTGTCTTCATCTCGGGTCCCCAGGCGGACCTTTGGCTATGGTCCCGAAAAACGTAAGAACTGCTCCGCCTGCAGACAGGCAAAAATTTTAATATCACTTCACCCCGCCCACTTTTTTTTTAATGTAAACCACACTATTTACGTAAGTTAAAACCACACTATTTACATAATTTAAAACCACACTATTTACATAATTTAAAACCACACTATTTACATAAGTTAAAACCACACTATTTACATAAGTTAAAACCACACTATTTACATAAGTTAAAACCACACTATTTACATAATTTAAAACTACACTATTTACATAAGTTAAAACCACACTATTTACATAAGTTAAAACCACACTATTTACATAATTTAAAACCACACTATTTACGTAAGTTAAAACCACACTACTTACATAAGTTAAATAATCGTTCTTGACAATCTTTTCATGTTTCAGTTATTCGTTCAAAGTTATAAACTATCTCGTTTTAGGTACAAATGAAAAATTTTCAAAATCTTTACGTTTCGCGCAAACTTACAAGCGATATTTTTCAATAATTTATTGAATACACGGAAATGAGATTGCTGACCAATTGGCCAAATCTGGCAGCAAAGAAATACAAGTAGATGTCCCCCTAAATGCAGAAGAAATGAAGAGCTGTATAAAAAATCAAATCCAACAAAAATGGATGAATAATCACCCAGATCATGACAAAAACGACCCCTACTATAATCTTCCCAGACAAGCCCAAAATATTATCTTCAGACTCAGAACTGGGCACAACAGACTAAGACAACACATGTTCCGAAGGCTAGGCATTGGAAACAGTGAGGACTGCCCTTGTGGGATGTCTCCAGAGAATGCAGAACATGTTCTCCAAACATGCCCTTTTCATGACACAGCTCGCAACAGGTTCTGGCCACAGATGACCTCCTTCAATCGAAAACTTTATGGGAGCGAGATGGACCTGGATGCCACCGTTCAGTTCATCATAACTATAGGCCTGGACGTTTGAAATCCTCCATAATCATATATCGAGAACAAAGGAGAAGAAGAAGATTGAATACACAGTTTTTTTATACCATTTTAAACAAAAGTATTATTTCAGCTTGATATGTGTAGATGTTTTGTTACAATATATCAGGAAGTACCCCCCCCCCATATTCTTTTGATCACCAGTTCGGTTGTACTTTATTCTAAACTCCCTTAAATGTGGAACATTAGAAATATACCAATAGGCGTCCCTTTGTGAGTACCGCCGGGGGCTTAATGCCCCCTTGCGCCCCCCCCCCTCCGCTACGCCTCTGGTCAATTATTTATTTCAAGTTTTAAGTTGTCAACCTCTCCTCACAACCGGTCAAAATCACTTTTATTCCCAAAAGTTAAATGACACGCTAATGACGCCATCGTTTTAAAATATACAAGTGTATCCGAACGGTGTCCTGGTCCCAATTGATTCGGATATTCGACGTTCTACTGTATCTATCTTCTGACTCATTCTGTGGCGCTAGTACTTTCGGGATCTTCTCAACATCAAATTTTATAACATTTAATACTTGACGGGTTCCCCCTTTTTTTTTTTGCAGACGATCGATTAATTTGCCGATCCGTTAAAATGCCACTTCGTGTGAATGTAAAACAGTACACATCAGTGTAATTAATAACGCATGCTAGAGGTAGCTGAAATTAAAATCCCTCCCCTTGAGCCATCACATTTCTCTCTGTATCTGCAGGGGTCCTCAAAGATTATCTACGTGAACTCCCGGAGCCATTGTTTACCAACTCCCTATATCAGATGCTACTTGATGCCCTCAGCGTGAGGTTACCGTGTGATCCTGAAGGCAGCGCGAAACTGATGCTCAGTATATTGGAGTGCCTTCCATCTGCCAATCAGGTAAGGTTTAGTTGTCTACCAAGCGAGGGTTTGCAACACCACTACTACGTCATATATTGTTGCCAAGAATTTCTGAAAATATATAGGTAATAGGCAATGGATGCGCGCACCGTCCATATAACGCGTTTACACAACCCGTGAGCTTTCTAGTCTTATGGTACATTCAATAAATCTTCAATGCTAGAATTGAAATATCAATATATATTGGTTTAAAAAAAAACAACAACGAATTGAAACAAACGAAACAAAATAAATGTTTTCATTTGAGTTGTTTATCGATTCATTGCAAGACCCTCCCGTCTTTCATTGTGTTATTTTTTTTATTAGATTGTTTACATGCGAAATGGTTTTCGTTGATTGACGGAGACCAGTTATGTATTTCTGGCTGGATTGCTTGATATAATTAATGTTGCGTTTTTTTTGGGCCAAAAGGAGGCCTACATTGGGAACCTTAGACAAAAGAATTATAATTATATATATATATATATATATATATATATATATATGTGTGTGTGTGTGTGTGTGTGTGTGTGTGTGTGTGTATATTTATCACTATTATAAATTGAAAATACATTCAAAAGCTTACATTTTTCAGAAATAATATAGGAATTCGGCACTGTGCAACTTAGAAAGTCGCCAGGCCAGTTGAACGGATTTGAATCTTTTCTGCCACTCCAACATAAAATTGACACCCCTGACAATGGAGTTATCTATCTTGAACTTATAAAAAATCGAGACTGTTTCATTTCTATTATAACTTAAAACTTTCATTAAAGAAAAAAAAGGTATCTTGACAGTCGATATACATTAGCTTCACTATATTTGGTATACTTTTGCATTGACGTATTTTAGAGTGCTTGACTGTCGACCTGATGGCACCTGGATTGATCCTCGGTGAGAGTCAAGGCCGTCAAGGGTATTTGTCGGGTCCTGGTGAAAAGTTCATTGAAAGTTCACCTTACTAAGCCTTATTTATATGTGTGCTAGCCACACGATCCCTTACTATGCAATGTGTGCTAGCAACACGATCCCTTACTATGCAATGTGTGCTAGTAACACGATCCCTTACTATGCAATGTGTACTAGCCACACAATCCCTTTCTATGCAATGTTTGCCAGCCACGCAATTCCTTTCTATACAACGGCTATAGCAATATGAACTCTACACTTCATCTGCCTTGATGGCTCATTAGCCTAAACGTTAGGGAGACTGAGTGAACTTTACTTTTTTTTTTGCATCATTCCACTGTCATGATATGTTATTATTTTTTTCCCAGGACACGATGGCTCTGCTTCTGAACCATTTGCGTAGAGTGGCGGCACACAGTGACAAAAACAAGATGCCTATAGATAATTTGGCCATCTGCTTCGGACCAGTACTTCTCTGTCCAGCCCCAAGCTCGAATCCTGACCCTTTATTAGACTTCAGAAAACATATCGAGGTTTTGAGATATCTTCTTGAGATCTGGGATTACGAAGGCAGCAATAGTATGTATTTTATTGTGTGGAATTTCAACCAGGATTATGCGATACAAAAGTAATATTTAATGTATCAGGATTCACTGTTTAATACTTTTTTCAGTCATAACCTTATTGTTTTATTTAGTTAAATACTCGAAGCATAGCTTAAAAGATACATAACTTTCAATTAAAATCTTGTCCATTATCTTAGTATTTTTTTTTAATCTGCCAAATAATTTTTTACAATTTAAGTGCATATTATATGATGATTTATAATAATTTCTCTTCAAATTTTAATGTAAAAGATGGTTGTTAACAAATTCAGAAACAGAAAAAAAAATGACTATTCCCAGTCTGAACATGTCTGTTTGTTTTTTTGAGTTTTATGCATATCTGTTCAAAAATTTAAAGGGAGCCTCAATCAATTCTTTAATATCAATGAAATATAAAAAAAAGGGGGCAAGCATAATGTCAAAGAAAAAAAATGCTGCGACTCTAAACAAATTAAAAAAAATATTTTTTTCAGCTGTAATCAAAAACTAAAAATATAAATAAATATATCAAGAATTTTTTCTATATGATTTTCTTATCTCTCACATTATCTTTTTACCTTTTTTTTTTTTTGGCACAGGTACTGGCACTTCCAAGTCTCCAACAGCTGACACCATCATCTCAGTAGAGACTGGTGACTCGCCCCATCAGACATTGCACCAGAGCCAGCAAGGGGATAGTTCCAGAAATGACCTGAGCAAGTCAGATGGCTGCACAGGAGACATGTCGTCCAGCAGACAATGACATTGGCTGCAGACTAGATATTTATCAAATTTTTTAAGCTATTATTGTGCTGTTTAAATAAATAATACCGCTGTTTAAATAATACTGAGATGTTTATCACTGTTAGCTCGTATTTATAGAATATTCTAATATTATACTAAATATCTTAGACTGCAGCATAGATTTATTTACTGTAGATATTAACGATGTAGATACATTTTGAATGTGCGATACAGAGCTTGCAGATCAGGCTACCTAAAGCAGCAGCATCTATTTTAAAAATAGACACATGCATTTTTGTGAGTCTTAACTTATTTAGTAAGAAAGTAGACTTTGAAATGTGTAAGAAAAGTTCCTTAAAAGACATTATTATTGTGTTGTATATGTGTGCTGATGTAAGAATTGTGTTAATATAAATGAATTATTATTATCCAAAATTACTTATTTTGGAGGCTGAATGGCTCTTGAGCATTTTCTGTACCTGAACGAAAATCATTCTAATTTTAAATAACATAATTAGAAAAGTAATGTTTTTAAAAGAGAGAGATTTTAGAATTTCAGCTGTTGCATCTCTTACAGCTTCTGCGATAGTTGTTGTTGACATTGATCAGTAAGAGAATTTTTTTTTTTTTTTTTTTTAGTTATTAGGTTTTGATAATATTTGATAATTTGATATTATAATTAAGTAGTAACAACACCTGATGTAACAAAGCTGTCATGCCATACACATCCTGCCTTAACTCACTAGTGTATTTTATCATGTCGATATGCGGTAGAAAAGAAATGTAAAATGCATTGTAATTCATTTAAAAACACCAACATGAGATTATGACAGACTTAAAGGGTAAACGTTAGTTTTTATTCTGAATACCCTCCACTGACTCGCAACATTATTTAATAAATTTGAAATTCACGCAATATGCAGCACTAGCTGACTCTGCGTGCTATTATACTATATAATTACTAGTAAAGATGCAAATCATTTTTATGAAATCATTAGTGGCTAGAAAATGTAATAACTGACAGAGGGTGATTCAGACTATTTGTTTGTTTGTTTTTTCTTTGTTGCTATATATGGCTAATCCAGCCAAATCAACAAAAATTTAAATACTGCTTGCATTACTTATGAAATTTTTTCACAGTGAAATATTGGGAGAATATATTAAAATGCACACGAAATGTTTTTTCTTCTCTGTTTAAAATATTAATAAAAAGTCACCAGCTTATGGCATTTAAGAATTTTCTGCGATAATGAAAAGTATTTTCTTTTCTTGCATGTGAACTTTTAGAATTTAGATAGAAACTTGAGAGAAAAACAAAATTCTGCTGGAATAAAATGATGATCACGTTGTTAATAATGACTAGATGTAATATATTATTGTGATGTGATTGTGTTACAAGTGAACATTGTCTGCATGTTATACCTCTAAGATGAAGTGAAAAAATCTTTCGGAGAGAGAAAAATGATTATAAAAATCTGAGTCCCTTACATAAAAGGACAGAAAGCTTCTGAACTAAAGCATCCGCACCACTGATTTGTATATATTTATC
>JAGDYQ010000036.1:6805545-6817986 GCA_021962125.1 Bulinus truncatus | reverse complement strand
ATGTTGAAATAATTGTAAATAGTAAAGTCTTATTACCAAATTAGCAAATGATATAGTTCATATTTTGAAATGTAATGTACATGTGTTATAGCATGTGAATGTAAAATTAAATGACAAATACATGGTTATTATCATTAACTCATATTTTCATAAGTTGTAAATTTAACTTAGACAAAATATATATGCTGCCCGCCGATAACAATCAAATTTTCAATGTGGCCCTCCATAGAAAAAATTTGCCCACCCCTGGCATAGACAATCATTCTGGCTAAATAATTAATTAAACCTAACAAACTAAAGCTTTGATTTTTTTTTCTTTTAATTTTTTTTTAAACTTGAAGAAATAAAAAATGTATATGTAAATATATCAGAAATACCCCCCCCCACCCCTTTCCTAGATTATGAAAGCAATGGTATTTTTTTTTTATATAATCTAAAAAAAAATTTCACAACTACAAATAACAGCAAGCTGTAGATAAAAGATTTTGTAATCTCCTCTTACATAAACATTTGTATATAAATAATATTGATAAATATATACAAATCAGTGGTGCGGATGCTTTAGTTCAGAAGCTTTCTCTCCTTTTATGTATGGGACTCAGATTTTTATAAACATTTTTCTCTCTCTGAAAGATTTTTTCACTTCATCTTAGAGGTATAACATGCACACAATGTTCACTTGTAACACAATCACATCACATAAATATATTACATCTAGTCATTATTAACAACGTGATCATCATTTTATTCCAGCAGAATTTTGTTTTTCTCTCAAGTTTCTATCTAAATTCTAAAAGTTCACATGCAAGAAAAGAAAATACTTTTCATTATCGCAGAAAAATTCTAAAATGCCATAAGCAGGTGACTTTTTATTTATATTTTAAACAGGAGAAGAAAAAACATTTCGTGTGCATTTTTATATATTCTCCCAATATTTCACTGTGAAAAAAATTTCGTAAGTAATGCAAGCAGTTTTTAAATTTGTGTTGATTTGGCTGGATTTGCCATAGCAACAAAGAAAAAACAAACAAACAAATAGTCTGAACCACGCTCTTTCACTTATTACATTTTCTAGCCACTAATGATTTCTTAAAAATGATTTGCATCTTTACTACTAATTATATAGTATAATAGGCACGCAGAGTCAGCTAGTGCTGCATATTGCGTGAATTTCAAATTTATTAAATAATGTTGCGAGTCAGCGGAGGGCATTCAGAATGAGACCATCAAATGTATGATACCTGGGGGCGATAATAAATTTACTTATCTGTGTTCAGAATAAAAACTAACGTTTACCCTTAAAGTCTGTTATAATCCCATATTTACCCTTTTAAGTCTGTCATAATCTCATGTTGGTGCTTTTAAAAGAATTACAATGCATTTTACATTTCTTTCCTACCGCATATCGACATGATAAAAAACACTAGTGAGTTAAGGCAGGATGTGTATGGGATGACAGCTTTGTTACATTAGGTGTTGTTACTACTTAATTATAATATCAAATTATCAAACATTATCAAAACCTAATAACTAAAAAAAAAAAAAAAATTCTCTTACTGATCAATGTCAACAACAACTATCACAGAAGCTGTAAGATATGCAAAGCTGAAATTCTAAAACCTCTCTCTTTTAAAAACATTACTGTTCTTTTTTATTTTAAGCATTTTCTAATTATGTTATTTAAAATTGGAATGATTTTCGTTCAGGTACAGAAAATGCTCAAGAGCCATTCAGCCTCCAAAATAAGTAATTTTTGGATAATAATTAATTTACATTAACACAATTCTTACATCAGCACACATATAAAACACAATAATAATGTCTTTTAAGAACTTACTTAATAAGTTAAGACTCACAAAAATGCATGTGTCTATTTTTAAAATAGATGTTGCTGCTTTAGGTAGCCTGATCTGCAAGCTCTGTATCGCACATTCAAAATGTATCTACATCTTTAATATCTACAGTAAATAAATCTATGCTGCAGTCTAAGATATTTAGTATAATATTAGAATATTCTATAAATACGAGCTAACAGTGATAAACATCTCAGTATTATTTAAACAGCGGTATTATTTATTTAAACAGCACAACAATAGCTTAAAAAATTTGATAAATATCTAGTCTGCAGCCAATGTCATTGTCTGCTGGACGACATGTCTCCTGTGCAGCCATCTGACTTGCTCAGGTCATTTCTGGAACTATCCCCTGCTGGCTCTGGTGCAATGTCTGATGGGGGCGAGTCACCAGTCTCTACTGAGATGATGGTGTCAGCTGTTGGTGACTTGGAAGTGCCAGTACCTGTGCCAAAAAAAACAAGGTAAAATGATAATGTGAGAGATAAGAAAATCATATAGAAAAAAATTCTTGATATATTTATATACATAATGGTTTTTAGTTTTTGATTACAGCTGAAAAGAATATTTTTTTATTTTGTTTTGAGTCGCAACAATTTTTTTCTTTGACATCATGCTTGCCCCCCTTTTTTTATATTCCATTGATATGAAAGAATTGATTGAGGCTCTCTTTAAATTTTTGAACAGATATGCATAAACTCAAAAAAAAAAAAAAAATGTTCAGACTGGGAATAGTCATTTTTTTTTCTGTTTCTGAATTTGTTAACAACCATCTTTTACATTAAAAGTTGAAGAGAAATTATTATAAATACTCGTATAATATGCACTTAAATTGTAAAAAATGATTTGGCAGATTAAAAAAATACTAAGATAGCGGACAAGATTTTTATTGAAAGTTTAAGCTATGCTTCGGTTTTTAACTAAATGAAATAATAAGGTTATGTCTGAAAAAAGTGTTAATCAGTGAATCCTGATACATTTAATAGGTATGGCATAATCCTGTTTGAAATTCCACACAATAAAATACATACTATTGCTGCCTTCGTAATCCCAGATCTCAAGAAGATATCTCAAAACCTCGATATGTTTTCTGAAGTCTAATAAAGGGTCAGGATTCGAGCTTGGGGCTGGACAGAGAAGTACTGGTCCGAAGCAGATGGCCAAATTATCTATAGGCATCTTGTTTTTGTCACTGTGTGCCGCCACTCTACGCAAATGGTTCAGAAGCAGAGCCATCGTGTCCTGGGGAAAAAAAAATAACATATCATGACAGAGGAATGATGCAAAAAAAAAGTAAAATTCACTCAGTCTCCCTAAAGTTTAGGCTAATGGGCCATCAGGGCAGATGAAGTGTAGAGTTCATATTGCTATAGCCGTTGTATAGAAAGGAATTGCGTGGCTGGCAAACATTGCATAGTAAGGGATCGTGTTGTTATCACACATTGCATAGTAAGGGATCGTGTGGCTAGCACACATTGCATAGAAAGGGATCGTGTTGTTATCACACATTGCATAGAAAGGGATCGTGTTGCTAGCACACATTGCATAGAAAGGGATCGTGTTGCTAGCACACATTGCATAGAAAGGGATCGTGTTGTTATCACACATTGCATAGAAAGGGATCGTGTTGCTAGCACACATTGCATAGAAAGGGATCGTGTTGCTAGCACACATTGCATAGAAAGGGATCGTGTTGCTAGCACACATTGCATAGAAAGGGATCGTGTTGTTATCACACATTGCATAGTAAGGGATCGTGTTGTTATCACACATTGCATAGTAAGGGATAGTGTTGTTTTCACACACTGCATAGTAAGGGATCGTGTTGTTTTCACACACTGCATAGTAAGGGATCATGTGGCTAGCACACATTGCATAGAAAGGGATCGTGTTGTTATCACACATTGCATAGTAAGGGATCGTGTTGGGTAGCACACATTGCATAGAAAGGGATCGTGTTGTTATCACACATTGCATAGTAAGGGATCGTGTGTTGTTATCACACACTGCATAGTAAGGGATCGTGTGGCTAGCACACATTGCATAGAAAGGGATCGTGTTGTTATCACACATTGCATAGTAAGGGATCGTGTTGCTAGCACACATTGCATAGAAAGGGATCGTGTTGTTATCACACATTGCATAGTAAGGGATCGTGTTGTTATCACACACTGCATAGTAAGGGATCGTGTGGCTAGCACACATTGCATAGAAAGGGATCGTGTTGTTATCACACATTGCATAGAAAGGGATCGTGTTGTTATCACACATTGCATAGAAAGGGATCGTGTTGTTATCACACATTGCATTGAAAGGGATCGTGTTGCTATCACACATTGCATAGAAAGGGATCGTGTTGCTAGCACACATTGCATAGAAAGGGATCGTGTTGTTATCACACACTGCATAGTAGGGGATCGTGTGGCTAGCACACATTTAAATAAGGCTTAGTTCTGTTGACTTTCAATGAACTCTTTACCAGGACCCGACAAATACCCTTGACTCTCACCGAGGATCAATCCAGGTGCCCTCAGGTCGACAGTCAAGCACTCTAAAAATACATCAATGCAAAAGTATACCAAATATAGTGAAGCTAATGTATATCGACTGTCAAGATACTATTTTTTTTTAATGAAAGTTTTAAGTTATAATATAAATGAAACTGTCTCGATTTTTATAAGTTCAAGATAGATAACTTCATTGTCAGGGGTGGCAATTTTATGTTGGAGTGGCAGAAAAGGTTCAAAACCGTTCAACTGGCCTGGCGACTTTCTAAGTTGCACAGTGCCGAATTCCTATATTATTTCTGAAAAATGTAAGCTTTTGAATGTATTTTCAATTTATAATAGTAATATATATATATATATATATATATATATATATATATATATATATATATATATATATATATATATATATATAATATACATTCTTTTGTCTAAGGCTCCCAATGTAGGCCTACTTTTGCCCAAAAAAAAAAACCGCAACATTAACTATATCAAGCAATCCAGCCAGAAATACAGAACTGGTCTCCGTCAATCAACGAAAACCATTTCTTTCTTCGCATGTAAACCATCTAATAAAATAAAAAAAATAACACAATGAAAGACGGGAGGGTCTTGCAATGAATCGATAAACAACTCAAATGAAAACATTTATTTTGTTTCGTTTGTTTCAATTCGTTGTTGTTGTTTTTTTAAACCAATATATATTGATATATCAATTCTACAGTCATTGAAGATTAATTGAATGTACCATAAAACTAGAAAGCTCACGGGTCGTGTAAACGCGTTATATGGACGTTGCGCGCATCCATTGCCTATTACCTATATATTTTCAGAAATTCTTGGCAACGATGCTGACGTAGTAGTAGGTGATGCAAACTAGTGTTGTTTTCGTTGACGAAAACTAAAACTAAAACCTTCGTTGACGAAAATGTTGACTTTTCGTCAACGAGAACTAAAACTAAAATTAGCAACAAGACTAAAACTAGACGAAAACTGAAATTATTACAGAAAAAACGAAATAAAAACTGAAACTAAAAATAGTGTTGCTTTCGTTCACAAAAACTAAAACTAAAACCTTCGTTAACGAAAATGTTGACTTTTCGTCAACGAGAACTAAAACTAAAACTAAAATTAGAAGCAAGACTAAAACTAGACGAAAACTTAAAATTATTACAGAAAAAGCGAAATAAAAACGGAAACTAAAATATGACCTGGGACTAAAACAACACTAATGCAAACCCTCGCTTGGTAGACAACTAAACCTTACCTGATTGGCAGATGGAAGGCACTCCAATATACTGAGCATCAGTTTCGCGCTGCCTTCAGGATCACACGGTAACCTCACGCTGAGGGGCATCAAGTAGCATCTGATATAGGGAGTTGGTAAACAATGGCTCTGGGAGCTCACGTAGATAATCTTTGAGGACCCCTGCAGATACAGAGAGAAATGTGATGGCTCAAGGGGAGGGATTTTAATTTCAGCGACCTCTAGAATGTGTTATTAATTACACTGATGTGTACTGTTTTACATTCAAACGAAGTGGCATTCTAACGGATCGGCAAATTAATCGATCGTCTGGGGACCCCACTGCAAAAAAAAGGGGGACCCATCATGTATTAAATGTTATAAAATTTGATGTTGAGAAGGTCCCGAAAGTACTTGCGAAAGTACTTGCGCTACATAATGAGTCAGAAGATAGATACAGTAGAACGTCGTTTATCCGAATCAATTGGGACCAGGACACCGTTCGGATACACTTGTATATTTTAAAACGATGGCGTCATTAGCGTGTCATTTAACTTTTAGGAATAAAAGAGATTTTGACCGGTTGTGAGGAGAGGTTGACAACTTAGAACTTGAAATAAATAATTGACCAGAGGCGTAGCGGGGGGGGGGCGCAAGCCCCCGGCGGTACTCACAAAGGGACGCCTATCGGTATATTTCTAAAGTTCCACATTTAAGGGAGGTTAGAATAAAGTACAACCGAACTGGTGAACAAGAGCATATAGGGGTTGGGGGGGGGGGGTTACTTCCTGATATATTGTAACAACACATCTACACATATCAAGCTGAAATAATACTTTTTTTTAAATGGTATAAAAAACTGTGTATTCAATAAATTATTGAAAAATATCGCTTGTAAGTTTGCGCGAAACGTAAAGATTTTGAAAAAATTTCATTTGTACCTAAAACGAGATAGTTTATAACTTTGAACGAATTACTTAAACATGAAAAGATTGTCAAGAACGATTATTTAACTTATGTAAATAGTGTGGTTTACATTTTTAAAAAAAAGTGGGCGGGGTGAAGTGATATAAAAATTTTTGCCTGTCTGCAGGCGGAGCAGTTCTTACGTTTTTCGGAGCCCTAGCCAAAGGTACGCCTGGGGACCCGAGACAGATAACGCATACGAAAAAAAGGCTCCGTGCACATGTGTGCGTGAACGGATTCATCTCCATTTCAAACCGAGAGGAATTACAGTGACGACATAAAACTGTGCAGCTAAAGTTTCAGACGCAATCTGTCGCAAAAGTTTATTTCGTTTCAGTTAATTAAACCTAGCTCTTTTTTTTACAGGGCCATCGCTAAGGTGGGGGGGGGGGTGGGGAACAACCTGAGCACATATTGGAGGGGGGAGGGGAAAGAAGTCCCAGTTGAGGGACCTTATCTAGGGGCTGCTCCAGATTTTTCTGGTGGCGTCCCCTGCCCTATCAATGGTATACTGACTTCATGTTAACCAAATCACTGTAAGAGATCCGCACACACACACACACACACACACACAGAGTCGTTTTAGGGATAGACGAACAAGGCGACAACCTAGGGACACCCCCCCCCCACTGGCGAAAGGCCCCCCCCCCCGGCAATTCCGTGTAAAAAATGGTGATATGATGAAAAGCTGTACATGACTAATTAGTAGAGATAAAATAATTCTAAGAAAGAACTACGAAGTTAATGTGTTCATGCAGAAGAATCTGCCCGTTGGGACAGGTCGAGCACAATTTTCTCCCAAGTTTATTAAATTTTGACTACTTTAGTAACATATATCTATGACTTTACCTGTTATGACGTGAATATCAGAGACATTCTCCGGCGACAAATCAACCGACAAGGCGTCCGCTTCGAAGGCCTCTCTAAGCATCGTTTTTCTTCGGGCACTTCCGCAAAGACGATAAATTCCGACCGTCTCCAAGCCCCGCCTCTCAACTTCATGAACACACTTGTGCACAATGAGCGGCACGTTTAATCCCGAGCTCTCCCTCAGTATGATCGTCTCTAGCTCCGCGCCGAACAGAGCGTTCTTCTTCACCGAAGGCAAGCGCTGGAGAGAAATGGCCGGTTCCTTGTAGAGCAGGGTCACGAACAGTATACCTTTGGGCTCAAGTTTTATGGCCACGTACCTCTTGTTGCCGCTGTGGACGTAGCTGGGCAGCAGTATGGACCCGTGGAAGCAAAGTCTGTGCTTGTAGTTGGGGTCCCAGTGGTAGATGAGGAAGGACACCTCTTTGGAGTCCTCCAGATCGACGTCGAACGCTTCGTCCCAGTCGAAGTTGATAGCACCAGTTCTGATCATGGTCCGGGCCTTGTTCAGCGAGTCCACCGCCACGACGCAGTACAGGTCGCGCAGGCTCGTTTTGGAAGATTTCAGGCCCTGTCCGGACATGATGTGGATGCTGAGCAGGCCGTCCAGGCCGCCGGACCTGGTCAGCTCCACCCGCTTGCGCATGTCGGCCTTGTAAGGTTCAAATTCGCTGTATGGTATGTGCAGGGGCTTGCGGGTCAGCTGCAGGTCCCGCAGACGGCCCGACGACGACGACGAGGCCCTGGGCGAGGACGCTGCCGCCGTGGAGCCCCCCTCGCCGTGCTTCGTTAGCTGCATGGAAGTCTGTGAGGTAGATAGCGGCAGCCCGCCCGCCAGCGACAGCGCCCCGACGCTGCCGCTTACGCCACCGACGGCTCCGGCACCGCTCAGAGTCCGGCCGGAGAGGTCCGGATGCGACTCGTGCTGGTAGGTACTGTACAGGAACGGGGGCGTGTCGGCGCTGGGCAGACGCGACAGGCGGGGAGGCAGAGCAGGAGTCTGAGTGGAAGCTGCCCTCCTGATCGGCACAGGTGAGCCTTGACCGGATATGGACTGAAAGCCGTATTCATCTCCAGACAGGCTGTCCGCCCTTGACAGTGGAATCTGACCAGGCCCTGTAAGGATAAATGAATGCAAAAAAAAAATCAAAATTAAATTATTACATCATCAAATGTAGTCGTTTTAAAAACAAAATGTTTTATCAGTAGGCCTAATAAAAGAGTGTAAATGTAAGCAGTGGCGTCAATGTGGTTGGTATCACCCGGTGCGGAAAATTCAGGTTGTCACCCTCCCCCCCCCCAAACAAAGACTTCCACACCAAGAGAATGATACATATTTCGAATTTTCCTGCACTAGATCTTAGATTATTTACTTTAGCGATACTGTATTTCATAAAACCACGTGACTACATGCGTTCTTTTTTTTTTAGCGCGTTTTAAAAAAAACAACAAAAACTCCGGTTTGATATGAGCAGCCTTGAACTATAATCATTTACCTAAATTCCAGGCGGTTTGCATGGTGGAACCCTGTGCTACTTCTCTGCATGGTGGAACCCTGTGCTACTTCTCTGCATGGTGGATCCCTGTGCTACTTCTCTGCATGGTGGAACCTGTGCTACTTCTCTGCATGGTGGAACCCTGTGATACTTCTCTGCATGGTGGAACCCTGTGCTACTGCTCGTGTTTTTGACCATGATCGGTTATAAAACCGACTATACCGAGTTTTTTTTATCTGCTATGATATCTAGAGCTGTTCATTTTGGTGTCACCACTGAATGTAAGTAAAGGTTAAAATTTGAATAGATGTAATAAAACAGCATTTCAGCAGATGCACTTAGCGCCTCTAGTTAGGGGAGAAAATAAGACAACAGTTGGTTTTCAATGAAGTAGTCATCATGGCATCATCTTTTAACCGTCAGATCGTCCGGGGAGGGGTGTGCTTCACGGACACGGTCGTGGATACGAGACCGTGTGCAGATCAGGCCCGTAGCGTGCAGGGGGGAGGCAGGGGCCGGGCACCCCTGCGTTTTGTCTGGCCCCCTCTGCTTGTTGGCTCTACTTAGTAACATTTATTTCCTGGCCTTCCCCTGCTATTGACTGGCCCCTGCTGTAGAATCCCTGGCCCCTGCTGTAGAATTTTCACGCTACGGGTCTGGTGCAGATTTGTGTTGGAGATAATTTTTGCAAAAGAAATAAAAAATATTACATGCGTCTTCAGTTGTTGTGTACCTCATTACATTCGTCTTCAGTTGTTGTGTAACACATTACATTCGCCTTCAGTTGTTGTGTAAATCATAACATATTTCTTCAGTTGTTGTGTAACTCATTACATTCGTCTCCAGTTGTGTAACTCATAACATTCGTCTTCAGCTGTTGTGTAACACATTACATTCGTCTTCAGTTGTTGTGTAACACATTCCTTCATTAAGGTCCGCGAAGTAAAAGAACACGGTCAGAAGTAATTTGTTCTTCAAATATTTATTTGTTTATCGATCTATTTCTTATAGATCGCAGGCGGCAATAAAATTGTAAGATTGTATTTTATGTGTGTGTGGGATTCACGAGGGCAGCGTCACCGTACGGAAATATTATGTATTGCAGCGTCTCTGTTGAATGGAAAAATCGTAGACGTTTGAAAGAGTCTAAAAATATATAACATAATACAAAAAAAAAGTGAGCCCATCTAAAGGATAAAGGCAACTGGGCGACTGTATAACTCCACCCCCCCACCCAATCTAGAATATTTTAGCGCAAAATCTTATTACCTAAGCTGTCATGGATAAATGACTTTTTATGTACTTTTGCTAAGGGTTCCTGAATATTTTTGATGCTGCTTAAATTAAATGCTCGTTTTTTTTAATATTCCAATCCACTGTTTTAAGGAGCATCTTTTTTCTTATTTAGGATATATGTGTAGATTGTCACGAGAGCTAGGTAGGTATCGATACAGCAGAGTCGGATACAGAACGGTTTAGGCTCAGGGCGCCGGAAAAAAAATTGTCCACATAAAGAGGAGGGAGGGGTGATGGGGGGAAGCAAGTTAATCATACACGTTGTACTTAATTTAATTAAATTGTGTTGTCTATTGTTATTATTAAAACTGTTTTTTTTAAAGAAGTTAAAATTGGCGCCATCTGGCTTGAAAAATAAATAAATAAATAAAGTAATACAGTTGGTGGTGCAGCGTTGCACCCGCTGTTAACTTCGCCCCTGATAAACCAGGTCAGGTAGACAATTTTAAATTTTGTCGATGAACTGTGGCGGAGTTATGTCTGTTGAGGCCCTGGGTGCAGAAGAATATATTGGGCACCTTCGGAAAATGAACGACATAGCAAAGATTTTTACAATTTGGATCTGTGGGGCCCATGGGTGCAGAAGAATATATCTGGCACCTTCGGAAAAAAAAACGACATAGCAAAGATTTTTTACAATTTGGCTCTGTGGGGCCCATGGGTGCAGAAGAATATATTATAGGCCCCTTTAGAAAATGAAAGACAGAGCAAAGATTTTTATAATTTGGCTCTGTGGAACCCCTGAATATGTGGGGGGTCCTGGGTGCGCGACCGCTGTGCCCTCCCTTAAATCTGCCTGTGTCGATTAATAATATTGGTTCATGGAACGCGGTGAAAATTTTTTTTAAGCAAAATAAACTCTTTAACACTTCTGAGTAATCCAAAGAAATAACCCCCCCCCCCCTTTTTTTTCCTTTTTTTTTTCACGATTTAGGCAGAGCCGCCGCGAGGGGGGAGGGTCGGAGGAGAGAGCATTCCGAACGTTTGTCATGTTCCCACGAGCCTTGGCCGATGGGGTGGGGGTGGGGGGGCATCGTTTTTCAATATTTGTTATTACTAATTATTTATTAATTTTTTGGCAGCAGAGAAGCCACAGTAGTCACAATTTGTCATGGACGTCATGTTTCCCTGGCGACGTCCCCGATTTTTTTTTGGATTGGGGGGGGGGAGGGGGGAGAATTCATAACTTTCCCTCTCTCTTTCTCTCTCCCCTCCTCCCCACCCCGCCCTTCCCCCACCTCATAAAATTATGGGAGCGAAAAACGTTTTTGATAAACAACCGACAGTTCGTAAACTTTATTCGTCTCCGGAATTTTCATATCAGACAAATGATATTAATTTGTTCCGTGAATCGGCCGAGTCCGGTTAAAAGGAGTAGTAGTTTTTTATTAAACCTGTGGCACATTTCTTTTTTTTTTTTTGTTTTTTTACAGGTTTATTCTTAGGACGCTATGTCTGTACGTCTGGATGGAATTTAGAAAAAAAAACTTCCCATTACTCAATTTCTTTGAATTTTTTGCATGCTTGCTTGCTTCCTGTAGCAATACATTATTCAATAATAATAAAGCATATCCATTTTTCCCCCCAGTAAGCCTTTCATTTTCACGCACTCAGACAGAGCCTCGCAATGATAAACTGTGACCGCGTTTCGATTTCATCTTTACGCACCCAGACAGAGCCTCGGTTACAATAAAGGATGAGACAGGCATTTTATACCACTTTATTTTAAAAAAAAGCTTGTTTTAAAAATCCGTTTTAAAATAAGATTTAATGAATGATTGGAAAAACAACTACTATCCTTATAGGTATAAAATAAAAGGATTGGGGGGGGGGGAGAGGGAGATCGATAATCAAGCGCATTTTTTTTTCTCTGATTCTCTTTTATCGATAAGTAGAGACAGGGCCGTTGTCGGGCCTTTTTTATGGGTCCTAGGCAAATGAACCTTGATTTTTCTAAAAGGTTTGGTGTTTGGGGGAAGGTTCCTACGCGAGATATCTACTAGCGGGTCCCTATGCAGTGGCGAGAGAAGGGGCTGTCGTCTAGTTTGAAGAAAGTGTAGAGATGCCTACACACTTCCACTGTTATGACTGTAGGGGTCTATAGTCTAGATTAATAGGGGCCTATAGTCTAGATTAGTAGGGGTCTATAATCTAGATAAGTAGGGGTCTATAGTTTAGATTAATAGGGGTCTATAGTTTAGGTTGAT
>JAGDYQ010000036.1:6773519-6805045 GCA_021962125.1 Bulinus truncatus | reverse complement strand
GGGCTTGTACTATTTAATGGATGGATGGATATGCGAAAATACGGATAATGGGTCAGTGGCGTAGCGAGGGGTGGGCAAAGGGGGGGGGGCATCATGCCCCGGGCGCTACTCACAAAGGGGCGCAAAATGGTATATTTTACATATAACATCATATGGTTTTCGAATGGGGGGCGCGCTAAAAAGTATTTGTGGCCCGGGCGCGAGATACGTTCGCTACGCCACTGCAATGGGTATATTAATTTTAGATTATGATGACACGTTTTTTTTTTATTTCCCGCAGGGGGAAGAAAACAGCCGCCCAACTGATGAGTCAAGTAGCCGCGCCCCAACCGTTACCCGCCCCAAGGAAGAGCAAGGTAATGAGCGGAGGGGCAGCAGCGGTAGCAGGCTGCTGGAGCTCCGTGAGAGGAGGCTCTCGCAGCCAGACCAGAAGACACGCCAGCTAAACCCGAACGAGGCTGAACCTCTTGTAACGTCGTCTGGACAAAGCGACGTCACCTCGGACGAGTCGCGCGTGGTGGAGTCCGTGAGGGCAGATGCTGAGCAAGGCACGCCACGAAAGCGGAAGATCAGCCGGCCTCTTTCCGATCCTTCCGAGAGTAGAAACTCTAACAAAGATTTTGACCGCGTCCCTGGGCCGGGGATAGACTACGCTGATACCGGCGATGGGGTGTCCGAACCTCAGGATGTTGCCGCCACCACCGTGCCGAAGGGTTCGTCCTACGAGGCCGGCACCAGGGCCCACCCCACGTACTTGAGATCGTCGTCTCAGGAGGAGCCGCGAGGCAGAGAGACTGTCGTGAAGACATCCACCGCCCAGCAGCACGACAAGCTGCTGAGGGAGCTCAGCCTGCACCCGCGCCTTCAGTCATCCGAGCAACGAATCCAGTATCATCACGAGGTTAGCCGAGAGCCTCGACTCCACCTCACACAGCAATACCAGCAGCAATATCAGTATCATCACCAGCAGCAGCAACAACAACAACAACAACCACAGCTACACCACCAACAGCATCAGTATCAGCCGCTGATTCCAGAAAAACACCCGTTTCACCAGTCCCTGCCACAGCAACACATTCAGAAGCGACACCAGCACACCTTGTCCGAGCCTATTCCATTTCCGCTCGCCGAACCTAATCGCCAAGTTTATCGCCCGATATCATATCAGCAGCAACAGCAAGATCACTTCTCACAGCAGCAGCAGCAAGACCTATATCAAAATCAGCACGTTCTGTTTCAGAGCCAGCAGCAACAGCGTTACCTGCAACCCAAACGTGGGCATGAGAGTATTCTCCCAGAACGAGTCCACCTTCAGCCGATCAGATCATTTGAGCTCGGCAACCAGCAGCCAGCGTTCGAAGCCCCTCGCAAGAACGTCGCGCCGCAAAATTTGCCCATTCAGTCACCTTTCACCGTCAGCCCATCCATTATCTCCAAAAACAGCAGCAGTTACCTCTATGCAAACTCCAATGCCTCGGGGAGTGTTGCCAAAAATGGGGCTGGTTCCGCTGGGCTCGAAATGGGCATAAAGAGCATGGAGTTCGAAGACGACAGCTTTGTTGTTGAGACTGTGGAGATTATCAAGCGCCCGGGACAGACCCTTGGGTTCTACATCCGCGAGGGCAATGGCTTTGACCGATCCGACGGCGTCTTTATCTCCCGCATACAGATGGGGACCGTGGCGCAGAGCAACGGGCTCCTGCACGTCGGGGACGAGATCGTCACCGTCAACAATGTCAAGGTCGGGAACATGTCCCTGGACGATGTGGTCATCCTCATGTCCATCCCCAAGAAGCTGGTGCTCACCATACGCACACGCCGGAACAGCAGCAAGAACAAATCCTGCCCGTCGCTGCCCATGGCCGAGAAGCCCGACCCCCCGATCGTCGTTCTCAAGAAAGGCCGATCGTCCTCGGCCTCCGCGCTTGAGATGACGGAGAAGTGCCCGGACATGTACGAGCCTGGACAGTCCTACGCCCAATACCCGTTTCAAACTGCCGACTACCTTCCGAGAAGGGACGTCACTCAGGACCGTCATCCTAGCTCGAGGTACACCAGCATATTCATCACGCCCCAGAGGGCTGAGGCCAAACTGCTCAACGACGACGGATTGGACAGCAGCAACTCCAGCGACGGCGGAGGCTCCCTGCCTAGGAGCGTAGACTCCAAGGACAGGGTTTACCTTGGTCAGGAGGTGATCGACCCTCCGCACACCGGCTACATGAGTGTCACCAACCCGATCTACGACCACTTCCCCACCATGTCGGACAGGGACTACAAGCACCACTTTCTTCCGGACAGCCTGACAAGAAAGTCGGCGGCGCTGCCCAAGTCGCCCTCCAAACAAAGCCCACTGGGGGCGTCACCGCATCTGCACGGGTACAGGAGCCGCGCGGGCCCCGACACCAGCCCGGCGTACTCCGAGCCTCCTTATATGAACGTGGGTGCTCTGAGGGAGGGGCTCTTGCAGCAGTCGCAGCCGAACTACCAGCACCACCACACGTCACCACATTACCACTCGCCACTCCATCAGCAGCAGCAGCAGCATTTCAGCGGCCACTATCCCTTTCAGACCCCGGGCTACCCCCTGCACACGTCACCGCAGGGGCCCACGCCCTACCCCATCCAATCTCAGCAGTACCGCGGGGGCATGCCCGTGTCCCAGGAGGAGAGGCGGAGGCAGGAGAGGCTCCGAACGCTCCTCAACACCAAAACGAGGTACGGGCGCCTTCTCCGGAGCCGATCCCCCGAGTGCTACAACTCGGACTCGGAGCTCATCTTCACCCACCAGCAACAGAGCGACGGCCGCGGGTTCGCGTCGGATTACGAGACGTACGGCGGAGCGTTCAGCGATGACGAGCCGGTGTATTCCATTCCAAGGATCCCATCCAGCTCTTCTTCGGAGCTGGAGAAACTTCTGAAGAAATTCACGACTCTCTCGCAGGAACTGCAGCAAGAGCAGAGCAAACTGCAGCGGCAGCTTAGCACACGGGATAAAGTAACACGTAAGTTGTACAAGATATTTCAGTTTAGCTTAAGTTACTTTTAAAAGTCAAACGTGAGACTAACGTGATGCTTTTTAGTAAAACTTTTTTGGAGGGGGGGAAAAAACAACATTATATTATCATCAATTCTTTTATTCTAACACTATTTGTGATAATAGTAAAATTTTTTTTTTTTTAGAAATTGGTTAGTGAAGCTTTAGCTACTCTTAGCTTTCTTTCTAAGCAGTCAGCGAGCGCGCACAACTCGCAGGAGGGGGACAGATGGTCTTAAGGTACCTGGTTCGATCTCCGGTGAGGACCAAGGAAATTTTTTCAGGTTTGGCTCAAGTTCCCGATATAACTCCCATGGTGCCTCCATGGCCACTGCACTATCGGCTATGGTGGGGATAAAAGAAGGGCACCATAGTAAAACCGTCCCATTAGTGGTTCATATGATCTAAGAGATTTTATCTCATCCTTACAGGGACTTCACACACACACACCTCTCAGAGAGCACCCATGAAATAAACGAGAATCAAACCCTTGCCCTCTGGGTTAAAGGCGTTAACACTAACAAACATTTCGTCATAACGCCTGTTATGAAATTTTGATTGAAGATGTAAACAAATACATTTTTTTATTTTCCTCCGACATTTCATGCCTCAACACACGAGCTACTAGCCCCCTTTTTCAATTCTGATGGTATCTCTTTATTTTTATTTTTAATGTGTAATGCGCCATCACAAAAAAAAGCGTAACAGTTGTTTGTATAGATTACGGTCTGCCTTCGGCCTTATCGATTTAATAATTACTATGTAAATGACACACGTTGATATACAAACAATTTTTTTTACCATATTTAATGGAGTAAAGTTGTTTAAATATATTTTTAAATTTTAAAAACAAAAATATAAAAAAAAATCAATTTTTAGATTATTATATTTTTATTTAGTTTTTTACCTTTTTGGAAATTTTTTTTTAATTTCTGAAAAATATGATTGTGGTTATTTTGTTCTTGCCTAAGAGTGATCGCTCTTCTGTTGAATAAAATAACCAAAAGACGAATGAAAGGATAACTCCGTGGAAATGACGAGGATCAGCTACTGGCATTTTATTTGCCTCTTTGTGTATACATAATATGAGGTCAACATGGGTCGCCCGAGGCACACAAGGACGGTGTCCGATTTCACGTCATGTTCTCTGTAGCGTGACGTCTTCAGTGGCGTCTTAGGGATACCATTGGTCATCTCTGGCTTCAGGCCTTCATTGCTATGCTCACGTATGACCTGTATGTTAAAAAACAACAAAGTAAAGAATTTGGTCATATCTGAGTACCTACGACATTTGATTAACATACCCCCTCCCCACACCGTCTTTTCACATGATTTTGGGCTAGGGCCCCTGACATAAAAATAATAATTTCACAAGCGATGTGGGCTCTCAATGCCCGGCTTCCATAAAAACCGTACAGGTTTCCTGCCCCCCCCCCACCCACACACGGACACACATACACCATCTATATGTATTGCTTGCAATTTTTGGTTCCCCATAGATAAGCATATTTGAAAGGATATTTGAAAGGATATTTGAAAGGATATTTGAAAGGATATTTGAAAGGATATTTAGGATGATACACAATCTTCATTCAGTAATTTTCACCATTTCGGTAATAAAACCTTGATATTGTAAAAATTACTTTGTGGAGACGCGAACATGTGATACAGGAGCGTGTCAGGGCTGATGGTGAGGCAGGATACAATGGATTCAATGGATCTGGATTGGGACAGGGCCGGCGCCCGAGCATTTACAGCCCTATGCGATGGCCTAGTTCGCCTAGTGGTTAGACCGGACCCGGGTTGTGGTAAATAGATGAAGTTGAGAGAAAGAGTCAGGGCCGTCCTTTTTGGTTTTTTTGGGGCCCTAGGACAATAAACCTTAAGGAGCTGTAGAAAAAAAGGATTTATTATGTGCCCCCTTTTGAAAATCGCTGTCAAGGCCGCTGCTTGCCGATATGGAGCTTCTGATATTTTATTTTTAGAAAACTAGGGTGTTCTGTGACACACCCCCTACTATTACGTCACGTTAGCCAAAGGCTCATGAAAAGTTCAGCGGGCCCCTTAGAAGTGGGGGCCCATAGGCAGTCGCTTAGTTTGTCTATCCATCAGAATGGGGCCCTGGAAGAAGCGAAGGGCAAATAGAAGAAGAAAGAGGGGATAGATGGTTTGATGTATACAGACTTATTGACAAATTTACCGACTCGCTGATTCATTGGCTGTAAATTAGGTGATAATTAATTACCTCACAATTCATACCCAGCTGGCCATAAATCCGCCCAGTTTGCCGGGTGACGCTTTCGTGTGAGGGGGGGGGGGAACACGCGTTATTTAGACCAGACAAACCCCCGTCTAATGACCGAAACACTGCAACACGTGAAACAGATCAATACACGTGAAACAGATCAATACACATTTGTGAATGGGTGAAAATCATTATCGTGGCTACACTGTATCCCCACCTCTCCCCACCTCTCCCCACCCATATGCATCTATCGATTTCTACTTTTTGTTTTGTTTTACTTATTGTATATTGACCACTTTGTGAACATGGTGGCACGTAAAAATGTGATGTTGATTTGATTTCATCATATGCAAACGTCACAGTATTTTTTTTTTTAAAGATTTATATACCCTTTATAGTTATCACTGATTAAATTATTTACTTATTCAATATAATATAGTAGGCCTACATCTTACAATGCGTATAGCTTACATTCTTAAAGCAAAATTCTTCTACTATTTTAATTATAAAGATGTAGGCTTAAGTGACAAATACAAAAAATGTACTTTATTGAATGAATTGAGTGTCCAGAATTATCCACACACACACACACACACACAACAGAACCAATACAACATCTATCTGATAGGTCAACTGAAATAAAATTAGGAAGTAGATACATTTGCATGACGGTGACTGACCTACTGAGGGAATAAGCAGACTGGTCAGCCCCGTAGCCAAGGAGGGGGGGCACTAGGGGGGCGTGCCCCCCCAACTAGGTGTGGAGTGCCCCCCGCTTAAAAGGAAGTAAAGGAGGAAAAAAATAAAGAAAAAGTAACTAAAATGAGAAGGTACCCCCTTGCTGGGTATTGGTGCCCCCCTGCTTACTTTGACCTGGCCACGGTCCTGAGACTGGTGCAATAATTATTATTCATCGTGAGATATTAACTATCTTTAGTAAAAGTAAAAAAAAATGCATATGCAGGCTCATAATTATAATGTGGTCCAACATTGGTTGTGCTAAAACTGTAACGTATTAGAGTTCTTTAACAAACGTTTAAACGGAACGACAACTCATTATTTTCCAGGCCCACGTAATGTAATTAAATAAAGATTTGGCCTCGGATCAATGAATCAACATATTGTTTCTAACTGGCAGTAACTCACGTAATGATTTAAATATTTGGACTCCACTCTATAATATATGTTGACAACATGTATCGATAACTTATTACCACACCTCAGGGGGGCTGATTGGATGGCCGTGGTTCGATATCGGTAAAAGACATGTTTTACATTTAAAAAATGGAGTCAATAGAATAACTTTTAGACCCCTACTAATCTAGACGTGTAGACCCCTGCTAATCTAGACTATAGACTCCTATTAACCTAGACTATAGACCCCTATTAATCTAGACTATAGGCCCCTATTAATCTAGACTATAGACCCCTACTAATCTAGACTATAGACCCCTATTAATCTAGACTATAGACCCCTACTAATCTAGACTATAGACCCCTACTAATCTAGACTATAGACCCCTACTTATCTAGACTATAGACCCCTACTAATCTAGACTATAGACCCCTACTAATCTAGACTATAGACCCCTATTAATCTAGACTATAGACCCCTATTAACCTAGACTATAGACCCCTATTAATCTAAACTATAGACCCCTACTTATCTAGACTATAGACCCCTACTAATCTAGACTATAGACCCCTATTAATCTAGACTATAGACCCCTACTAATCTAGACTATAGACCCCTACTAATCTAGACTATAGACCCCTACTAACCTAGACTATAGACCCCTATCAACCTAAACTATAGACCCCTATTAATCTAAACTATAGACCCCTACTTATCTAGATTATAGACCCCTACTAATCTAGACTATAGGCCCCTATTAATCTAGACTATAGACCCCTACTAATCTAGACTATGAATTTACCTAATAATCTAGACTATGGACCCCCTACTAATCTAGACTATAGACCCCTACTAATCTAGACTATGGACCCCCTACTATCTAGACTATATGGACCCCTACTAATCTAGACTATGGACCCCCTACTAATCTAGACTATGGACCCCTCTACTAATCTAGACTATAGACCCCCTACTAATTCTAGACTATAGACCCCTACTAATCAGACAGTCATAACAGTGGAAGTGTGTAGGCATCTCTACACTTTCTTCAAACTAGACGACAGCCCCTTCTCTCGCCACTGCATAGGGACCCGCTAGTAGATATCTCGCGTAGGAACCTTCCCCCAAACACCAAACCTTTTAGAAAAATCAAGGTTCATTTGCCTAGGACCCATAAAAAAGGCCCGACAACGGCCCTGTCTCTACTTATCGATAAAAGAGAATCAGAGAGAAAAAAAAATGCGCTTGATTATCGATCTCCCTCTCCCCCCCCCAACCCCCCAATCCTTTTATTTTTATACCTATAAGGATAGTAGTTGTTTTTCCAATCATTCATTAAATCTTATTTTAAAACGGATTTTTAAAACAAGCTTTTTTTTAAAATAAAGTGGTATAAAATGCCTGTCTCATCCTTTATTGTAACCGAGGCTCTGTCTGGGTGGCGTAAAGATGAAATCGAAACGCGGTCACAGTTTATCATTGCGAGGCTCTGTCTGAGTGCGTGAAAATGAAAGGCTTACTGGGGGGAAAAATGGATATGCTTTATTATTATTGAATAATGTATTGCTACAGGAAGCAAGCAAGCATGCAAAAAATTCAAAGAAATTGAGTAATGGGAAGTTTTTTTTTCTAAATTCCATCCAGACGTACAGACATAGCGTCCTAAGAATAAACCTGTAAAAAAACAAAAAAAAAAAAAGAAATGTGCCACAGGTTTAATAAAAAACTACTACTCCTTTTAACCGGACTCGGCCGATTCACGGAACAAATTAATATCATTTGTCTGATATGAAAATTCCGGAGACGAATAAAGTTTACGAACTGTCGGTTGTTTATCAAAAACGTTTTTCGCTCCCATAATTTTATGAGGGGTGGGGGGAAGGGCGGGGTGGGGAGGAGGGGGAGAGAGAAAGAGAGGGGAAAAGTTATGAATTCCCCTCCCCCCCCCCCCCCAATCCAAAAAAATCGGGGACGTCGCCAGGGAAACATGACGTCCATGACAAATTGTGACTACTGTGACTACTGTGGCTGTGACTACTGTGGCTTCTACTGCTGCCAAAAAATTAATAACTGTGACTAATTAGTAATAACAAATATTGAAAAACGATGCCCCCCTGTGCCAAAAAATTAATAAATAATTAGTAATAACACCCCCACCCCCATCGGCCAAGGCTCGTGGGAACATGACAAACGTTCGGAATGCTCTCTCCTCCGACCCTCCCCTCGCGGCGGCTCTGCCTAAATCGTGAAAAAAAAAAGGAAAAAAAAAAGGGGGGGGGGGGTTATTTCTTTGGATTACTCAGAAGTGTTAAAGAGTTTATTTTGCTTTAAAAAAAATTTTCACCGCGTTCCATGAACCAATATTATTAATCGACACAGGCAGATTTAAGGGAGGGCACAGCGGTCGCGCACCCAGGACCCCCACATATTCAGGGGTTCCACAGAGCCAAATTATAAAAATCTTTGCTCTGTCTTTCATTTTCTAAAGGGGCCTATAATATATTCTTCTGCACCCATGGGCCCCACAGAGCCAAATTGTAAAAAATCTTTGCTATGTCGTTTTTTTTTCCGAAGGTGCCAGATATATTCTTCTGCACCCATGGGCCCCACAGATCCAAATTGTAAAAATCTTTGCTATGTCGTTCATTTTCCGAAGGTGCCCAATATATTCTTCTGCACCCAGGGCCTCAACAGACATAACTCCGCCACAGTTCATCGACAAAATTTAAAATTGTCTACCTGACCTGGTTTATCAGGGGCGAAGTTAACAGCGGGTGCAACGCTGCACCACCAACTGTATTACTTTATTTATTTATTTATTTTTCAAGCCAGATGGCGCCAATTTTAACTTCTTTAAAAAAAACAGTTTTAATAATAACAATAGACAACACAATTTAATTAAATTAAGTACAACGTGTATGATTAACTTGCTTCCCCCCATCACCCCTCCCTCCTCTTTATGTGGACAATTTTTTTTCCGGCGCCCTGAGTCTAAACCGTTCTGTATCCGCCTCTGCTGTATCGATACCTACCTAGCTCTCGTGACAATCTACACATATATCCTAAATAAGAAAAAAGATGCTCCTTAAAACAGTGGATTGGAATATTAAAAAAAAACGAGCATTTAATTTAAGCAGCATCAAAAATATTCAGGAACCCTTAGCAAAAGTACATAAAAAGTCATTTATCCATGACAGCTTAGGTAATAAGATTTTGCGCTAAAATATTCTTCTAGATTGGGTGGGGGGTGAGTTATACAGTCGCCCAGTTGCCTTTATCCTTTAGATGGGCTCACTTTTTTTTTGTATTATGTTATATATTTTTAGACTCTTTCAAACGTCTACGATTTTTCCATTCAACAGAGACGCTGCAATACATAATATTTCCGTACGGTGACGCTGCCCTCGTGAATCCCACACACACATAAAATACAATCTTACAATTTTATTGCCGCCTGCGATCTATAAGAAATAGATCGATAAACAAATAAATATTTGAAGAACAAATTACTTCTGACCGTGTTCTTTACTTCGCGGACCTTAATGAAGGAATGTGTTACACAACAACTGAAGACGAATGTAATGTGTTACACAACAGCTGAAGACGAATGTTATGAGTTACACAACTGAAGACGAATGTAATGAGCCCGTGAAGTGAAGACAAATGTAGTTACACAACAACTGAAGAAAATGTAATGAGTTACAAAATGTTATGATTTACACAACAACTGAAGGCGAATGTAATGTGTTACACAACAACTGAAGACGAATGTAATGAGGTACACAACAACTGAAGACGCATGTAATATTTTTATTTCTTTTGCAAAAATTATCTCCAACACAAATCTGCACCAGACCCGTAGCGTGAAAATTTACAGCAGGGGCCAGGGGGCCAGGCATTCTACAGCAGGGGCCAGTCAATAGCAGGGGAAGGCCAGGAAATAAATGTTACTAAGTAGAGCCAACAAGCAGAGGGGGCCAGACAAAACGCAGGGGTGCCCGGCCCCTGCCTCCCCCTGCACGCTACGGGCCTGATCTGCACACGGTCTCGTATCCACGACCGTGTCCGTGAAGCACACCCCCCCCGGACGATCTGACGGTTAAAAGATGATGCCAATGATGACTACTTCATTGAAAACCAACTGTTGTCTTATTTTCTCTCCCCAACTAGAGGCGCTAAGTGCATCTGCTGAAATGCTGTTTTATTACATCTATTCAAATTTTAACCTTTACTTACATTCAGTGGTGACACCAAAATGAACAGCTCTAGATATCATAGCAGATAAAAAACTCGGTATAGTCGGTTTTATAACCGATCATGGTCAAAAACACGAGCAGTAGCACAGGGTTCCACCATGCAGAGAAGTATCACAGGGTTCCACCATGCAGAGAAGTAGCACAGGTTCCACCATGCAGAGAAGTAGCACAGGGATCCACCATGCAGAGAAGTAGCAGGGTTCCACCATGCAGAGAAGTAGCACAGGGTTCCACCATGCAAACCGCCTGGAATTTAGGTAAATGATTATAGTTCAAGGCTGCTCATATCAAACCGGAGTTTTTGTTGTTTTTTTTAAAACGCGCTAAAAAAAAGAACGCATGTAGTCACGTGGTTTTATGAAATACAGTATCGCTAAAGTAAATAATCTAAGATCTAGTGCAGGAAAATTCGAAATATGTATCATTCTCTTGGTGTGGAAGTCTTTGTTTGGGGGGAGGGGGTGACAACCTGAATTTTCCGCACCGGGTGATACCAACCACATTGACGCCACTGCTTACATTTACACTCTTTATTAGGCCTACTGATAAAACATTTTGTTTTTAAAACGACTACATTTGATGATGTAATAATTTAATTTTGATTTTTTTTTTGCATTCATTTATCCTTACAGGGCCTGGTCAGATTCCACTGTCAAGGGCGGACAGCCTGTCTGGAGATGAATACGGCTTTCAGTCCATATCCGGTCAAGGCTCACCTGTGCCGATCAGGAGGGCAGCTTCCACTCAGACTCCTGCTCTGCCTTCCTCCGCCTGTCGCGTCTGCCCAGCGCCGACACGCCCCTGTTCCTGTACAGTACCTACCAGCACGAGTCGCATCCGGACCTCTCCGGCCGGACTCTGAGCGGTGCCGGAGCCGTCGGTGGCGTAAGCGGCAGCGTCGGGGCGCTGTCGCTGGCGGGCGGGCTGCCGCTATCTACCTCACAGACTTCCATGCAGCTAACGAAGCACGGCGAGGGGGCTCCACGGCGGCAGCGTCCTCGCCCAGGGCCTCGTCGTCGTCGTCGGGCCGTCTGCGGGACCTGCAGCTGACCCGCAAGCCCCTGCACATACCATACAGCGAATTTGAACCTTACAAGGCCGACATGCGCAAGCGGGTGGAGCTGACCAGGTCCGGCGGCCTGGACGGCCTGCTCAGCATCCACATCATGTCCGGACAGGGCCTGAAATCTTCCAAAACGAGCCTGCGCGACCTGTACTGCGTCGTGGCGGTGGACTCGCTGAACAAGGCCCGGACCATGATCAGAACTGGTGCTATCAACTTCGACTGGGACGAAGCGTTCGACGTCGATCTGGAGGACTCCAAAGAGGTGTCCTTCCTCATCTACCACTGGGACCCCAACTACAAGCACAGACTTTGCTTCCACGGGTCCATACTGCTGCCCAGCTACGTCCACAGCGGCAACAAGAGGTACGTGGCCATAAAACTTGAGCCCAAAGGTATACTGTTCGTGACCCTGCTCTACAAGGAAACCGGCCATTTCTCTCCAGCGCTTGCCTTCGGTGAAGAAGAACGCTCTGTTCGGCGCGGAGCTAGAGACGATCATACTGAGGGAGAGCTCGGGATTAAACGTGCCGCTCATTGTGCACAAGTGTGTTCATGAAGTTGAGAGGCGGGGCTTGGAGACGGTCGGAATTTATCGTCTTTGCGGAAGTGCCCGAAGAAAAACGATGCTTAGAGAGGCCTTCGAAGCGGACGCCTTGTCGGTTGATTTGTCGCCGGAGAATGTCTCTGATATTCACGTCATAACAGGTAAAGTCATAGATATATGTTACTAAAGTAGTCAAAATTTAATAAACTTGGGAGAAAATTGTGCTCGACCTGAAAATGAAAGTATCAGCAATAGAAATTACATCAAGAAATGTAGACAAAAGGCGCTAAATGCATGAACTCTTTGAACCTCCAAGAGTTTGAGGGAAGTTAGATGGTAGAATGGAAAAACAGTGGAAAACCAATTTAGACTGAACAATATTTTACGAAGCACTATCTATTTACATTTTAACACAGGTAAAAAAAAAAATGTTGTAACCAGAGACGTTCTTACAGCTGTGGAGCAGAGCGAAGTCATGGGGCTGTCGATTAAAAAATTAGGATACGGTCCACATGGGTCGTAGGTCATCGTTACACCAAAATACGACCGTCAATAGTCTCCACTTGAGCCTAAAAAAAAAAAACCGTCGTCCTAACGTGGGCAGATTCTTCCCATTAAACTTTGACAATAACTTCGTGAGATTATTATCATGGTATTTTTTTATCTCTACTAATTAGTCTTTTCAGCTTTTTCCTCATATCACCATTTTTCCGCAATTGTAGTGAGGCTACCTAACGAAATTGGGGGGTATTTTGGTTGTCCTCTTAATTCAATCTATCCCTAAAACGACTCTGTGTGTGTGTGTGTGTGCGGTTTTCTTACAGTGATTTGGTTCTTACCCAGACTTTTGCCCCCGAAAAAAACTCGATTACACGTGAACGTGAACGGATAGATCTCCATTTCAAAAATTGACGAGCACCCATACTGTGCGGCTAAAGTTTCGGAGCCTGAATCTATTCCACTGGCGTTTTTTCGTTTCAGTTAATCAAAGCTAGCTCTTTTTTTTACAGGCCCTGCTAAGGTGGGGTTGGGGTAGAATCAACCCGAGCACATATTTAAGAGGAAGGAAAGAAGTCCCAGTTGAAGGACCTTATCTAAAGGGGCTACTCAGATTTTTCTGGTGGCGTCCCCTGGCCTATCAATGGTATACTGTCTTCATCTCGATTTAAATTGCGGACCTTTAGCATGGTTCCGAAAAGCATGAAACTGCTCCAACTTAAGACAGGCAAGAATTTTTTTATCAACTAAAGCCCAACCACTTTTTATCATACAAACCACACAAAATACGTAAGTTAAAAGCACACTATTTTACATGAACCCAAAACTACACTATTTTCGACAATTTTAAACACACTATTTACATGATTAAAACCACCACTATTTACATAAGTTAAAGCCACACTATTTACATAAGTTAAAACCACACTAAACCCATGATTTAAAAAGACACTATTTACATAAGTTAAAACACACTATTTACGCAAGTTAAAACCCACTGTTGCATAATTTAAAACCCTGTTTAAAACAGGATTGATTTAAACCACCCTATATTTTACATGGTTCAAATAATCGTTCTTGACAATCTTTCATGTTCCAGTTATTCATTTAGAATTACCGGCTTATCATTTTTTGAGCCCAAAATGGAAAATTTTCAAAATCTTTGCGTTTCATATAGGCTTTTACAACTGATATTTTTTCAATAATTTATTGAATACACGGAAATGAGATTGTTGACCAATTGGCCAAATCTGGCAGCAAAAAGAAATACAAATGAATGTCCCCACCAGGCTGGAAGAAATGAAGAGCTGTATTAAAAATCAAATCCAACAAAATGGATGAATAATCACCCAGATCATACGACAAAAAAAAACCATTCTATAATCTTCCCAGACAAAGCCCAAAATATACATCTTCAGACTCAGATAGCCACCAGACTGAATAGAATATTATATTCCGAAAATTGGCATTGGAAACAGTGAGGACTGTACCATTATGGATATTATCCAGAGTACACACAAACATATTTTCTCAACAGCCTTGCCCTTAACAGCGACACATTCTAGGTTCAGCTTATGGTCACAAAAGCGCTCCATCGATAAAAAGCTTTTGCGAACGAGATGGACCTGGATACCACCGTTCAGTTTATCTAATGCACTTCTCGGCCTGGACATTTGAAATCCTCACTTTCGTCATATATCGAGAACAAGGAGAAGAGAAGAAGATTGAATACACAGTTTTTTCTACCGGCCCCCAAACAAAGTAGTATTTTCAGCTTGATATGTGTAAATCATTTTGGCCCAATATATCAGGAAAGTATACCCCATATTCTTTTTGATCAGTAGTTCAGTTGTACTTTATTCTGCTTTCACTTAAATGTGAACAGTATAAAAATATACCAATATAATACTTTGTGAGGTACCGCCGGAGCTTAATGGCCCTTGCGCCCTACAATGCCCGGGCCAATTGTTTTATTTCAAGTTTTAAGTTTATTAGCCTCTCCTTATAAAAAGTCCAAAAATCACTTTTATTCCAAAGGTTTAAATGACACAATAATGACTGCATCATTTTTAAAACTCAAATTTTATCCGAACGGTGATGGTCCGATGATTCGGATATTCGACGTTCTGCTGTATCAATCTTTCATTTATTCGTGTGGCGCTAGAGCTATAAGGATCTTATCATCATCCCGTTTTATAACATTTAATATATGTTAGGTTTCCCTTTTTCGCAGACAGTGGTGTTTATAAATTCCCCGTACGTAAAAATACCAGTCATGTGACCAAACAGTAAACATCAGTGTAATTAATATACCCTTTTTGAAGGTAGCTGAAATTCACCTCACTCCCTTGAGCCATCACATTTTTCTCTTTATCTGCAGGGTCCTCAAAGATTATCTACGTGAACTCCCGGAGCATTGGTCTGAGCGCACCAACTCCCAGTATCAGATGCTGCCAGTTGGCCTCAGCGTGGGTTGCCGTGTGATCCTTAAGGTAGCGAAAACTGATGCTCAGTATATTGGGGTGCCTTCATCTTAATCAGAGACAGGTTTGAATTGTCTACCAAAGCGAAGGTTTGCAACAGCACTACTAAATGATATGTTGTTGGTAAGAATTTCAAAAAATGTATAGGTATTAAGGCAATGGATGCACTTTAAAGTCTCAACAACGTTTTGCTTTCCGTGACCTTTCTAGTCTTATGGTACATTCAGTAGATATTTAATAACTAGAATTGAAATATCACAATATATTGCGTTTGAAAAAAGCAACGAAATTGAAACAAATAGTAAAATAAATATTATTTTTTTCATTTGGGTTGTTTATCGATTATTCACAAGACCCTCCCGTCTTTCATTATGTTATTTTTTATTGAATTATTAGTTTATATAAAAAAAAAAAATGGTTTTCGATGATTGATGGAGGTCAGTTGTGTAATTTCTGGCTGAATTAAATGATATAATTCATTCCCCAATTTTCGTTTTTAGGTATTAGGAGGCCTACATTTAGAACCTTAGACAAAGGAGGTAAAATAATTATATATATATATATATATATATATATATATATATATTATTAATATAATAATACTTGTGTCTAATACATGTTGTGTATTATATTTTATCACTATTATAGAATTGAAAATACATTCAAAAGCTTATTTTTCAAAATAATATACAAATTACAACACTAATGTGAAACTTAGAAAGTCGCCTTCAGGCCAATTGGAACGGATTTGAATCTTTTCTGCTATGCAATGTGTGATAACAACACGATCCTTTCTATGCAATGTGTGCTAGCAACACGATCCCTTTCTATGCAATGTGTGCTAGCAACACGATCCCTTTCTATGCAATGTGATAACAACACGATCCCTTTCTATGCAGAATAGTGTGCTAGCCACACGATCCCTTACTATGCAATGTGATAACAACACGATCCCTTACTAAGTGCAATGTTTGCCAGCCACGCAATTCCTTTCTATACAACGGCTATAGCAATATGAACTCTACACTTCATCTGCCCTGATGGCCCATTAGCCTAAACTTTAGGAGACTGAGTGAATTTTACTTTTTTTGCATCATTCCTCTGTCATGATATGTTATTTTTTTTCCCCAGGACACGATGGCTCTGCTTCTGAACCATTTGCGTAGAGTGGCGGCACACAGTGACAAAAACAAGATGCCTATAGATAATTTGGCCATCTGCTTCGGACCAGTACTTCTCTGTCCAGCCCCAAGCTCAATCCTGACCCTTTATTAGACTTCAGAAAACATATCGAGGTTTTGAGATATCTTCTTGAGATCTGGGATTACGAAGGCAGCAATAGTATGTATTTTATTGTGTGGAATTTCAAACAGGATTATGCCATACCTATTAAATGTATCAGGATTCACTGATTAACACTTTTTTCAGACATAACCTTATTATTTCATTTAGTTAAAAACGAAGCATAGCTTAAACTTTCAATAAAAATCTTGTCCGCTATCTTAGTATTTTTTTAATCTGCCAAATCATTTTTTACAATTTAAGTGCATATTATATGAAATATTTATAATAATTTCTACTCTTCAACTTTTAATGTAAAAAAGATGGTTGTTAACAAATTAGAAACAGAAAAAATGACTATTCCCAGTCTGAACATTTTTTTTTTTTTTTTTTGAGTTTATGCATATCTGTTCAAAAATTTAAAGAGAGCCTCAATCAATTCTTTCATATCAATGGAATATAAAAAAAGGGGGGCAAGCATGATGTCAAAGAAAAAAATTGTTGCGACTCAAAACAAAATAAAAAAATATTCTTTTCAGCTGTAATCAAAAACTAAAAACCATTATGTATATAAATATATCAAGAATTTTTTTCTATATGATTTTCTTATCTCTCACATTATCATTTTACCTTGTTTTTTTTGGCACAGGTACTGGCACTTCCAAGTCACCAACAGCTGACACCATCATCTCAGTAGAGACTGGTGACTCGCCCCATCAGACATTGCACCAGAGCCAGCAAGGGGATAGTTCCAGAAATGACCTGAGCAAGTCAGATGGCTGCACAGGAGACATGTCGTCCAGCAGACAATGACATTGGCTGCAGACTAGATATTTATCAAATTTTTTAAGCTATTGTTGTGCTGTTTAAATAAATAATACCGCTGTTTAAATAATACTGAGATGTTTATCACTGTTAGCTCGTATTTATAGAATATTCTAATATTATACTAAATATCTTAGACTGCAGCATAGATTTATTTACTGTAGATATTAAAGATGTAGATACATTTTGAATGTGCGATACAGAGCTTGCAGATCAGGCTACCTAAAGCAGCAACATCTATTTTAAAAATAGACACATGCATTTTTGTGAGTCTTAACTTATTAAGTAAGTTCTTAAAAGACATTATTATTGTGTTTTATATGTGTGCTGATGTAAGAATTGTGTTAATGTAAATTAATTATTATCCAAAAATTACTTATTTTGGAGGCTGAATGGCTCTTGAGCATTTTCTGTACCTGAACGAAAATCATTCCAATTTTAAATAACATAATTAGAAAATGCTTAAAATAAAAAAAGAACAGTAATGTTTTTAAAAGAGAGAGGTTTTAGAATTTCAGCTTTGCATATCTTACAGCTTCTGTGATAGTTGTTGTTGACATTGATCAGTAAGAGAATTTTTTTTTTTTTTTTAGTTATTAGGTTTTGATAATGTTTGATAATTTGATATTATAATTAAGTAGTAACAACACCTAATGTAACAAAGCTGTCATCCCATACACATCCTGCCTTAACTCACTAGTGTTTTTTATCATGTCGATATGCGGTAGGAAAGAAATGTAAAATGCATTGTAATTCTTTTAAAAGCACCAACATGAGATTATGACAGACTTAAAAGGGTAAATATGGGATTATAACAGACTTTAAGGGTAAACGTTAGTTTTTATTCTGAACATGATAAGTAAATTTATTATCGCCCCCAGGTATCATACATTTGATGGTCTCATTCTGAATGCCCTCCGCTGACTCGCAACATTATTTAATAAATTTGAAATTCACGCAATATGCAGCACTAGCTGACTCTGCGTGCTATTATACTATATAATTAGTAGTAAAGATGCAAATCATTTTTAAGAAATCATTAGTGGCTAGAAAATGTAATAAGTGAAAGAGCGTGGTTCAGACTATTTGTTTGTTTGTTTTTTCTTTGTTGCTATGGCAAATCCAGCCAAATCAACACAAATTTAAAAACTGCTTGCATTACTTACGAAATTTTTTCACAGTGAAATATTGGGAGAATATATAAAAATGCACACGAAATGTTTTTTCTTCTCTGTTTAAAATATAAATAAAAAGTCACCTGCTTATGGCATTTTAGAATTTTCTGCGATAATGAAAAGTATTTTCTTTTCTTGCATGTGAACTTTTAGAATTTAGATAGAAACTTGAGAGAAAAACAAAATTCTGCTGGAATAAAATGATGATCACGTTGTTAATAATGACTAGATGTAATATATTTATGTGATGTGATTGTGTTACAAGTGAACATTGTGTGCATGTTATACCTCTAAGATGAAGTGAAAAAATCTTTCAGAGAGAGAAAAATGTTTATAAAAATCTGAGTCCCATACATAAAAGGAGAGAAAGCTTCTGAACTAAAGCATCCGCACCACTGATTTGTATATATTTATCAATATTATTTATATACAAATGTTTATGTAAGAGGAGATTACAAAATCTTTTATCTACAGCTTGCTGTTATTTGTAGTTGTGAAATTTTTTTTAGATTATATGTAAAAAAAAAATACCATTGCTTTCATAATCTAGGAAAGGGGTGGGGGGGGGGGTATTTCTGATATATTTACATATACATTTTTTTTATTTCTTCAAGTTTAAAAAAAATTAAAAGAAAAAAAATCAAAGCTTTAGTTTGTTAGGTTTAATTAATTATTTAGCCAGAATGATTGTCTATGCCAGGGGTGGGCAAATTTTTTCTATGGAGGGCCACAATGAAAACTTGATTTTTATCGGCGGGCCACAGTCATATTTTGTCTACTTCAATTACAATTTACAACTTATGAAAATATGAGTTAATGATAATAACCATGTATTTGTCATTTAATTTTACATTCACATGCTATAACACATGTACATTACATTTCAAAATATGAACTATATCATTTGCTAATTTGGTAATAAGACTTTACTATTTACAATTATTTCAACATAAGATTATTTTTATCTGTCATAATAATTATGAAGAAGAAGGGACTTAATTTACATACATACAAACTGACCCCAGAGTAAAATTATAATTAATGAGAAGCATGTAACTGTTCACAATTTTGGATAATGTTCTTGAACTGTGGAACCACTTTACTGGTTGTGATTGGCATGACTGCATTTAAATTGAAGTCAGTCAACATCGATTTGTTCTTAGACTTGCTTATTTTCATACAAGAAAACGCTTGCTCACAAATGTATGTGGGCCGAAATAGTGACAAAAAACGTGGCAGCAAAGTGTTTTAGGTGTGGAAATGCCGCCGCTGGCAAACATTCTTAAAATTCCAGCAAAATAACTGACTTGAAATTCTCCTTCAGGTCATAATCTGCTTGTAGGTCAAGCAGCTTTAATATTCTGGAGCCAAAAAACCGATTTAATATACTTAGATTTGAATCAAATATTTGGAATCAATTTTCCAAATACAGCGAAAATTAACACAGACATAGGATCACTAAATGTACACGCAGACTAGGGAGCGACCGATAATCGGATCGGTATCGGACCGATGTTGGCACTATCGGTTAATATCGGATCAACCGATTTTTGTAGGGAGTGACCATTAGTCGAACCGATATTGGCACTATGGGTTAACTATCGGACCGGTCGTTTTTTGGCTGCCGATACATTTTTTTTTTACAACAGAGTTGCAGAAAAAAAAATCTGTAAATAACCCAATTCTATAACCAGATCAGACAAGATTTAAAAAAAAAAAGGAAAAAAAAACCAGTGCACAGAAATTGTCATGTCCACAAAAATTGCATCAGCCATATGACCTTGAAACAATAGGATTGGCATTTTTTAATTCTAATGTATGACCTTGAATGATACAATTAGTGAACATCTGTGTGTATTTTTTTTTTGGGATGGGAAGTTGGGGGAGGGGGACAAGACTTACGTGTGGGCGAAGTGTTACGAAATATGACAGGGAAGGGGTGAGCATGGGTTGACATACGTCATTAGCTGTAGCACGAGAAAAACACGTGTTTGGCATTGTTGTTGATTTTAAAAAAATATCGGTATCGGTATCTGTAAAAATGCTGGGGGAAAACATCGGTATCGGACTATCGGTAAAAAGGCATATCGGCGGTCGCTCCCTAATGCAGACGGGCCGCATGCAGGTCGTAGTTTGCCCATCCCTGGTTTACACAAATAAGTGTCTGGGGTGCTCAACCTCTGCCATAGGAGGCAAAAAACGAGTACTGAGTACAATTCCTGTATTTAAATCAGATGATGTAAATAGAAGTTGTTTTAATGATAGCTGTGATGGGTGAAAAGTTTGTTCATCACTGCTCTAGACCATGCACATCATCAATTTTAGTTTCCTTATAATGTGTTGGGAGATCGATGTTAAGATTTTTCTTTTACTACGGCTGAGTGATAACTAATTTTGAAAGTAGTGGTTTCAATTTAGCTAGTCATTATAATTTTATTTCATTTGTATTCATTGCTTTATTTTTTTCATTTAGCATTATATCAATATAATCTGTAATATTATCTATTACTTATAAAAATTAGGTAACAGTCCTTTTTAAAAGCTGAATCTGCAGCACTGTTACATTTTTCAGATAAAATTAATAAAAAGGTTTACAGACACAAATATGTTTGCTTCTGAATGGATTCATTGTGGAAATAGAAAGATAATTTTTTTTTTTTTCAAATAACTATGATAACAATGCTTTTTTGTATACTGTGCTGTAAGTCCGGCTTAGAAATTCTGATGCTTATGCAGAATTAATGTTTATTAAACGCATGATGGCAACCTACATATTTACAATTTCTTTAAATTGTTCACAATTTTATAAAATTTATAATCATCATTCTAAAACATTTTAAGAGGAAGTGTTTATAATTAATTTTTGAATTAAAATACATTTTTACCCTCAATAAACACTTGGAAATGAAGATTTCTTAATTTTCATTTAAACTTTATTATTAAATGAAAAAAAATATTTTTTATTTTTGTTTGTCCAATCCATAGATATATCTATGGTTTAATCTTCTTCTGAGTTGTGAATATTGCTTCGGAGATGCCATCATCTTACCACATTTTGCTTGTGCTGCTAACAAGTAATCACCAGAAAAGTGCTTCACCTGCAATTTTAATTCTTAGAATGATCAAAAAAATATTAATGTATGCAGAGCCCAAATATTTCCAAGACCTGTTAAAATTTAACAGAAGGTGCAATTTTTTTTTCATTTTTATTTAAAAATTTATTTTTTTTCAGTGAAAAATAATCTCTAAGCATTTGTGCTAATCATTCTTAGATAATACAGCAACTCAATTGTGTGAGTAGGAATTATGTAAATGTCTGACAGCTTTTCTTTTCACCTACGGTAATCTTTTTACGTACACTTTTTTTCTTCCCTTGAAGACAACTTTTAAATATAAATATTCTTTTAACTATGTTTTGAAACAGTTTCATTATCTGTGCAATTCATCAGTAGGTGATTTTGTCAGAAAGTTTAATTTAGTTAAGAATTTTATTATTTTTTTTTGTTGCTGATCTCATGCTTTTGTGTCAAATGTAATATATTAGGCTGTCATCCTAAACCTCACTTTCTGTGATTCCTTAATGGTTGTGAAATTCAATTATAGAACAAAATGATCATATTTTGATGCTTTTCTTTTCTTTCAAATTGATTATCACCGTTATATTCTTTAGTAATTTTTCATGCCTGTACGTTTATTTATAGTATAGAATGTGGTGACAATATAGCTATTTTTTTTTAAATGTGTGAAATAAATGCTGCCATTATTTTCATTTAATGTAATTAAAAAATGTGGGGGAAAGAAAATGTATCATAATTATTTTAAGATTCAGGTGCATGATATTTTAATGCATTGCATTTTGAATAATTAAGCCATCTTTTCATCATTGAACTTGGCATTTGGTGACAAAATTTTTATTGTTAACAGAAAATATGAAAACTTTTTTTTTTCTTTTTTTTAGTAAATCGCACATTATTTACTACCTAAAGGAAAAAAGCCCAGCTTCTCCCCATCCTATTGTGACAATCTTGTCAATGTTTACTTAACAATATTACAGTGTGTGTGTGTATCACTGTTGGTAAAATAGAAAACATTGTCAGGGGGGAGGCAGGCAGTGTAAAATGCTTGCAACTTTTAATGCTCATGTTTTAAGCTAAAAAAGAAACATCTTCAAGTTTTTGGAACGACATTAACACTTTTGGCAACTTTTTATACAAGACAATAAAAGTGATCTAATTAAAAATGACATCATGCTGCCATCTTCTTTTGACCAAGCTTTAAATATTTCTTTTTAAAATGATTTATTTCTAAAGCATATTTCTTGTTACTACTATTGCCATGTTAAAATAAATAAATTGTTGATATAAATAAACATTTATAAAGATACATCACAAATCCCTGGATGTATATAGTACTCATTTAGTTAACCAAGATAAGCCTCCACTAATAACATCAATGTTTGTTCACTTCCTTTTGTTCACCCAATCATATTTTTTTATATGATAAAGTAGAATGTGTAATAAATTGTGTATTCTTAACAATTTGTTTTAAGCATCTAATCAGTCCTGTGTGTTTAAGAATCTAATCAATCATGTGTTTTAAGAATCGTCACTCTTGTATGTGTTGCATGATCAAACTATGATAGTCAATTTAAGACAACTTGCCAAACAAAAAAGAAAAACACAAAAAGGGAGGCAGAGTTTAGGTGTCTTTAATTCTTCCCTTTCAACTCTTCTATTATGGTGATGAAAGCAAGGAAAAATAAACAACTAAACAAGAATGCCACATCACAAGTTCTCTCAATCCTAACGCTCTGAAAATGATGCAGCTTCGGTGAAAACTTAACAAGAAACATTATTTCACTTCATCATCATGCCAAAATAAATATTTATATAATCAAAAGAGGGGGGAAAAAACCAGGCTACAAATATGTAAAATAATTTGACATCAGTGTTTGTAAATGACGATGAAAAAAATATGAATATTACTTAATGCCTTAATGTTCATTAAGATTATACACTGATAACAATTTCAAATAACTCACACAAAGACGGGAAAAGATGAATCAGATCTTTCCCCGTTTATATAACACAGCAGTTAATCTATACACATAATGACTGATCAGAAAATAACCTAAAGAATTTCTAATGGTTTTTTTTAAACATTACATGTAACAGAATTATTGATAAAATAGATCCTCATTAGATGCGACTAAAAAAGCCCCAATACAAGTTTAAAACTAAATGCTACATTCCAGATTAAAACAATCACATACTTCATACATAACATACTGACACACGCACTTCATACACAGTCAGGCACAGGATAATTATATCAAGAAATAATCCATTAAAAAAAAATGACACTATCAATCCCTGGTCAGTTAACGAGTCAGGCATACATATTCTTGTAGGATATACAAAATACAAGACAAATCAAACATAACAATATTTCATAGGCCGAAGTGTTGTTTTTAATTAAGGGCTTCAATTATTAAAAAAAAAAATGTTAATAAAAAAATTCTGTTAATTAACAAAGTTTTAAAATTAAGGATATCTGCAAACTAATTGATGGAATTAAAAAACTAAAACATGTATAGAGTCCCTTATCAATGAATAAAAAACTTTTGATGTTTAAATAGCAAAGATTTTCAATTGCTATGTACTTTTTAGTTTTTACTACATGTAATAGCTTTGGGAGAAAAATTTAAAAAAACTGAAAAGAACAATGTAAAAGTACACAATCATTGTAAAGTACACAATCATTGTACATAATTTTAATTTGAAAATGGCTACCATTTGAAAAAAGAGCGTGTTTCAATCAAAAATGTAAAAAGCGAAAAATTTCCTTAATAATTTTATTCAATGCTTATCAGAAATACATGATAGACGATAGAAGAGAACAAATTTAAGACATTTACTTTGATAAATGTCAACCATCAGTTCAGTTCTGCAGGTCTCCTCTTTAAAAAAATAATCTAAAGCAGATCAACTCAGGGGCTCATCGTCATCAAAATTTTGTGACAGTAAAAAGTTGGCAGCTAAATCCTCATTCTTATCACATGCAAAGTATGCCTGAATACACATAGCTTCTAAAACCTAAAGCCTTTAACTGATTAGAAAGAAAAAAAAGTATATAAGTAAAAAATAATTCTGATTTTTTTTATAGTAAGTTATTTTTGAAAATCTAAAATGTGTGTCATTCTAACAAAGTGCATCAATAATGGGACATAAATAATTTCACTGAATTTTCAAATTGAACACAATTTTTTGCAACAATAAAAAACACAAATTTTTTATGCAACAAAAATATTAAGATATTGAAATATGATTTACTAGTCATCCCGTATGTAGCATAATCACCCCCTTATCAGTCAATATAATTACAGTAATTATTTAAATAAGCAATCAAACAAAATAACAGGGCTGACATATTCGGCGGAGAAAATACATACAATGCTAAGTTGAACTTTAACCTATCATTTGCAAATCTTTATGGTCACTATCGCTACCTTCCAGCAACTTGTTTTTTATTTTATTGTTTACATAGATTTTTAGTTAATTCTTCTGATGCCTTGATTGTCCATGAGCTTTCAGACTTTTCTCTTTATTGGTTAGATATAATTTAATGCCTTTTTTATAAGATCAGGATTTTTTTTCATTCAGATTCTTAACAAACATATTTCCGGGGTGGGTGTTTTAATTTGCATTGCTTTTTACATTCTGTTGATTGCTTTGTGTCTGCCTCAATCCACCCTTTCCCCAGCACACTATAGTGTTGTTTCCCTTTGATGTAACATTTTTTTTTCATTCAGGCCATGCCAGTCTCCATATTACCTGTTTTGGGTATTTTTTTTTTTAGACTTGCTCAACACAGCTTAAGACTTTTGCACATGAACCTTCATCCCACACTATTCAGTACAGATAGATGTTAGTTAATATTTTTTTGTAATGCTATGCCAAATTCTGAAACAGTTAACATTTGTTTGTAATGCGCCATACATATTTATAATTTACTTAATCAGATTTTCCCTAAGCAGCAGCACAAAGACATCAAAACAAAGATTTCACCATATCTAATATTTTATTGTCTACACTTCAGCGTTGAATGTTCACTTGACCCACTTTGTAGCCTAATGTTAGCGGGCCCAGCCACAGCATTTTCTCATCTTATCTATATTTATACACCATTTTTTTAATTCTAAAATTGGAAATTATTTAATATTACTTCACACATAATTGTATCATTAAATGTGTTTTTATTTTTTTTTTTTACAATAATCAGTTGACAGATTCTCTATTTTATGTACAGCATTCCCTCATTTTACGTGGTTAAACGGCTACAGAATTTACCGCGACTGGGGATAAATGAGAAATTAAAATAATCTGGTTTAATGACAGAAATCAGAAAACAAAGCGAGTTGTCGAACGTTGAACGCTGCCTTTGCTTTCTGTGACGATTCGGGAATTCTCGCAGGCCATTGCCTCGCAAGGTTGGGCGAAAGAAGAGAATTATATATATAGAATATACCCAAAAAAAAAAAAAAAAAAGATTGCAGTTTCAAAAAAGTGCAATTATAGCTAGGGTTCACTTTCCCCACCCCGATCCTTTCTTCAAAGCAGTGCATTTTTTATCAATACACTGGAAAATATTTAAATAATGTGACTTAACACATGATACATGTAAATTAAAGAATATAAATAGCTTTTAAAAAGCACCAAGAAATTATATTTAGAAATTTTTTTATAATCTATTTGTGATTATTCCAAAAGATAACAATCATTTTGAAAAAACCACAATAATAATCACTAACTGAGATGAATTTCTTGGTTAATTACACCATACTAAGAAACTGGCCAAGAATACAAGACTCATGAATTCATTTAACAAAACGAATATTTTATAAAGAAGAATCGAAAATCAAATTTTAAGTTACAATAATCTAACCACACCAAATGATCTATATGCCCACAAACTAATAAGTAATGTCTAAATACATTTCTTACGACTTAAGATTGATATTTTAAACAGTTTGAGCTAATTTGAAAAGAAATGTGACAGAAGTGGTCTTTTTAATTCAGAAATCCAAGGTGGGGAAAAATTTTTAACCTATCATCCTCATATTTCATGTATTTTGTTATCCCTTTAAGAATTTCTTACTCAAGTGTTATCAACGCTGAGAATTTAATGGTAACCCTATTTCTTTTTGGGGTCATTTACCAGGTTTTTCATGAGTATAAAAGAAACAAAAATTACACACCCCAGTAAAATTGGACTTACCCTATCGATTGCTTGTTTTTCTTCTCTGGTGTGACAGAAATGTACCCTGGTGCTGGAGGGGCATTTGTCCCTCCTGCCACCTGACCACCTTCTTGGTTATCATAAGACTCATTCAACATCTGCACAAAGCGTTCTTTGATTTTGGCTAATCAACTGGAGAAATCAAATTAAAAAAAAATTTAAAACTTATTCACATAAAATAAATCACTGCAAGTTTCTGATCTATATAAAGATAGTGCTGCTGATTAATCACCATTAAGGTGTTACAATTTTTTTTGACACCTGTTTGGGTTCATTTTTACCAAAGTATAGGAATTGAAGGGGGGGGGCGGGTTGGTAATGGGGTAAGCCACATGTTACATGATCTAGTGAGGAAAGGGGATGGGTTGTGAAGTATGTCATAAAGTGACCGGGGGAATAAATAATGAAAATGGTTACCAGTAATAAAAAATTGTAAATATGCGTATTATTTGATTAGGAAAATTAATCCAACAGTGGCTCTAATTAAAATATTTTCAAATGTTTATTGGTTACCTTTGACTACATTTCTTAATTTAACTAGATTACTTTCTAAGCTAACATGCTACTTTAACAAGATTACAAAATGATATAGACATGCAAAAAAACAATTACCTGCAAAAGATGAGGATTATTTTGCCCTATCTGTTGTAGAAGATCTGGCAAAAGCTGAGGATTTTCTTGGATGACTTGCCTCATTCTCTGAAATTGGGGCTGATTTTGCAGAAAAGCCAATGGGTCCTCTGTGGCTAAAAAAAAAAAAATGTTAAAATGCAATGAACATATAAAAAAATATAAAATTTGTCAAACTTTTTATTGCAAGAGTGTAATTTCATTTATATTACCTGAGCCTGACTGAGATGAGAAGTGGTATCAGGATGAAGGATTGGATGCCATTGAAACATTAGACTCACTGGCATCTGTTGGACGAGAGGGCTGTTGACTTCGCAAGACCTTCTTCAGCTCCTTGAGGTTCAGGAATGCCCTAAATATACATGTTTGAAAGCATAAACAACATGAAGAAAATAAAACATCACAGCTATGTAAATTAAATATTTTGCAATTTCATTTAATCTGTAGTATTAAATAGAAAAAAACTGATAAATTTCTTACATTTTTTTCCCTTTTTAAAACCATTAGTTTCTAACCATCTTAAATATAAAAAAAAGCTACGTTTTGGCTTCCCTTGCAAAGGAAAGGTACATGAATAAATTGAACTAAATGCCTATTAAATAAAAAAATTGTTTTCTGGTTCAAGAATTTAAATGTCGATTGCTTCTCAAAATAAAAATAAATTTAATACCAGGGTTCGGATGTGTTGATGTGCTATTCTCATTAATAATAAAAAAAAATCTGACTAGTTACAAATCATTCCCAAATATTTTCTTGAACAAGGGAGCACATTATCAAATTCATTTAACAATATATTGTTTTATAATAACATGGGCCAAATCCACCCCTTCAATGAGTTTTAGTGGCTTCCTATGAGTCAGTTTTCTATTATTTTACTAGCTGTAACTACACACACACGCTGTGTCTCAGTCTGCCTAAGTGAGTGAAAATATGCCAATAATTATTGGTTAATTAACTGTCAAGGGTCTTTTGTGGTATAAGCGTCAGTTCAGGCCCTCCATTTCTTGTATACATCACCTCCTCCTTGTACCCCCCACCACCCAGCTTCCATGTATGCCCCACAAGACTGTTAAAAACACCTCCACCTTCTGGAGAAATCCCATGCATGATCTTACCACACCCTCCTCACTGGAGCCCCAACTACACAGCCCAACCTCATCATCTTACCACCCTATCCTCCCAGAACCCATCCATCAGTCTCCTGACCCCCTGTTTCCTTGGACACATCACCCCTCCATACCTTCACCAATATATGCTATTTTTCAAAATTAATATCTGCACAGTTTTTTTTGTTTAATTCAAATTATGTTTTTTTTTTTTCCAAGAACAAAAAAAAAATTATCTCCCCAAAAGAATTACCTCCCAAGGCTTTAACAAAAGGATAATCTGAGATTAAAGAAAACAATTCTTTATTTCCTACAGTACCAGATGTAAGTGGTTTATTAATTTTTTTTTTTTTAAATTGGAAAAAGCATGTGCATATTTGAATGAAATGTGTCTGAATTTCAAAACAACAAGTTTTATGAGATTTAAAGTTACAAAAAGCATTCTTTACATTTTAATAATACATATTATTTCTGTTCCCTAAGTCTTGATAATAGTGCAACTCCAGTATTTTCATCAACAAAATATGGAATACAGCTCTCACCAGCCTCATGCAAGGTCTCCATTAGGTGTATACCACTGTTCTATGGAGTAAACCAGTGTTTATCTACTATGACCTTTTAAAACAAACAAGTGGAATCAGGCAGCTTGGAGAAAAAAATGATTTCTGGCAGTAACTAGTGCTAGTCAGAAGCTAATGGTTAAAACCCATATCATACTAAAGAATGAAATTAACACAATAAAGCTACTTACACCAAGATACTCTACAGCCCTATCTGGATTGTTGAAGCTGGCCCTAAGAGCTCGCACAATACTTTCTCTCTCAAAGCCCATCGTCATGAGAAGCTGCACTGAGTTCTCATAGTCCTCGCCAGTGACAAGGTTGCTCTCTGCATACTGAAGGCTGCTGGCTCTTGCATCAGTCACTGCAGTGGTAGCAGGTGTAGCAGTCTTTGCAGCAGGGGCAGCACTAGATGAGCGGCAAACAAAATAAAAGGCATAAAATAACAAATCAGAATTTAATTAACTTCTATTATAGATTTATTTTACTATGGGAAAGAAAGCTTGAATAAGCACCTTTATTTGCCATCTGTAATAGCCTGTTGTAGTTAGCTATCATGCTGCTTTAAAAATAAAATTTATTTCCATTGTCGGTAACACCAATATTGACCTATTTTTTTTTAATTGGGTTTTTTTTTTTTTTAAAGTTTATTACTGGGCAAAAAGATACACTGATATTTACAATAATTAGTGATAAATTTGTTTGAAAGGCGTAAATTGTTCACTTTCAAATAAAATTTACATTCTTTTTTTTGTTTTGTCGGCCAGACATTTATTAACATATCCTTGTAGTAGGCCTTTTAGCATCCATACAGGCAGTCTGAAATGTGCTGCTTTCAAATACGCACATAAGGTCAGATATGATACTTCATTCAATTACCAAGCAAACATTATAAAAATTCTGAGATCTACATTTATAATGTTTAAAAATATGTAAAGCGAAATTTATTAGCCCTTAAGGAAGACTAAAGCAATGAAACGCAGAATTCATATGTTTCTGTAACCATGACATATTAATGGATAGTATGGTTAGAGTTTTCCCAACTTAAGTCAGGTACCTATTTTAAACTGAGTGGATGTGAGAAACATGTTTCATCAGGACCTGGGAAATATAGAGGATTGGACTGTGCACGCTCAGGTCAAGTCAAGCACTCTGCACCAATTGACCATCCGTCCATCCTAAAAAAATATGAGCTTCCTCATTTTGTTTTTTAATGATTTCAGTGAAAATTTTCAATACTAAGCAAAGACTTGTTTTCCTCGCGGAATAATAAAATTCATTAAAATATCACCTGGGTGTCACAGGACTAGCACCCTTTACATCCCCTTTGGATGATTCTTGTGTAGAGGCTGCTGGAGGAGTTAGGAGCTGCTGCAGCTGCTGCTGCTGGTGGTGCTGACACAGTTGGTTCAGCTGTTACAGGTGCTTCTGGTGGCTTAGAGGCTGCTACTGGGGTTTTATTAGAGATCATAAAGAAATACATATAAATTGTACTTTTAAAAACTTACACTGTTAAGTCTTTTTATGCTAATTTAAAGTTATGCATTTTTAGGTTTGTATTAAAAAATTTTTAAGCTTCTTTTTGGAAGATTATTGACAGTTACAGAAATTCAAGAAACGTTACATTGCAAAAATCCTCTAGACTGCTTTGTAGATAGAAATGACCCATGTATAAATATACATTTTACAGAAAATTGAATTTTTATAAATATGATTTGTGATAAAAAAAACGAATATTTGATAAGAATTTCAAAAAACAGTTCATAAATATAAATAAAACAACAAAAAAAAAAAAAACATATTATTAATATGGCACAACAAAATTATACTGAATTTAGTTGTGATTAAATATACATTCAGATGATAAACTTACTTCTTCAAATATAAAATTTTAATTTCCTAATTCCTAAGCCCAAAATATTAACAACACTGACGAGTCATTTATTAAAAATTCCAGATCACACTGTTTTTAATTTAATGTATGATTGCTCAATACAGCTATAACTGAAGTAATTTATGAATTTTGAAAGGAATTTGTTGACAAATTTACTTTTTTTTAAATGTCTGCAATTATTTAGCCAGGTAAATATAGTCTTTAAGCAGTATTTGAAATGCATTTTACTAGAAAATATCCCCAGCATTAAAAAAGACATTATAGTAGTTTTAACTTTTTTTTTAATTTTTAAGTCATAACTGCTTGGAGGAAAAAATGTAAAATGATTATAAATGTTTAAGCAAAAAAATTTTTTTTTAACATATATATATATAAAGAGAAAAAAATTCGTAATAGATTAAAAAATTTGTTTAAAAAGGCATTTCTTAATCTAAAGTTAATGTTTTATTCAATCTATCACATTGCTCTGTTTTCACCACAAAAGGATGTGCAG
>JAGDYQ010000036.1:6722121-6773019 GCA_021962125.1 Bulinus truncatus | reverse complement strand
TAAAAGTAACTTAAGCTAAACTGAAATATCTTGTTCCACTTACGTGTTACTTTATCCCGCGTGCTAAGCTGCCGCTGCAGTTTGCTCTGCTCTTGCTGCAGTTCCTGTGAGAGAGTCGTGAATTTCTTCAGAAGTTTCTCCAGCTCCGAAGAGGAGCTGGATGGGATCCTGGGAATGGAATACACCGGCTCGTCATCGCTGAACGCTCCGCCGTACGTCTCGTAATCCGACGCGAACCCGCGGCCGTCGCTCTGTTGCTGGTGGGTGAAGATGAGCTCCGAGTCCGAGTTGTAGCACTCGGGGGAGCGGCTCCGGAGAAGACGCCCGTACCTCGTTTTGGTGTTGAGGAGCGTTCGGAGCCTCTCCTGCCTCCGCCTCTCCTCCTGGGACACGGGCATGCCCCCGCGGTACTGCTGAGATTGGATGGGGTAGGGCGTGGGCCCCTGGGGTGACGTGTGCAGGGGGTAGCCCGGGGTCTGAAAGGGATAGTGGCCGCTGAAATGCTGCTGCTGTTGCTGCTGATGGAGTGGCGAGTGGTAATGTGGTGACGTGTGGTGGTGCTGGTAGTTGGGCTGCGACTGCTGCAAGAGCCCCTCCCTCAGAGCACCCACGTTCATATAAGGAGGCTCGGAGTATGCCGGGCTGGTGTCGGGGCCTGCACGGCTCCTGTACCCGTGCAGATGTGGTGACGCCCCCAGTGGGCTCTGTTTGGAGGGCGACTTGGGCAGCGCCGCCGACTTTCTTGTCAGGCTGTCCGGAAGAAAGTGGTGCTTGTAGTCCCTGTCCGACATGGTGGGGAAGTGGTCGTAGATCGGGTTGGTGACACTCATGTAGCCGGTGTGCGGAGGGTCGATCACCTCCTGACCAAGGTAGACCCTGTCCTTGGAGTCTACGCTCCTAGGCAGGGAGCCTCCGCCGTCGCTGGAGTTGCTGCTGTCCAATCCGTCGTCGTTGAGCAGTTTGGCCTCAGCCCTCTGGGGCGTGATGAATATGCTGGTGTACCTCGAGCTAGGATGACGGTCCTGTGTGACGTCCCTTCTCGGAAGGTAGTCGGCCGTTTGAAACGGGTATTGGGCGTAGGACTGTCCAGGCTCGTACATGTCTGGGCACTTCTCCGTCATCTCAAGCGCGGAGGCCGAGGACGATCGGCCTTTCTTGAGAACGACGATCGGGGGGTCGGGCTTCTCGGCCATGGGCAGCGACGGGCAGGATTTGTTCTTGCTGCTGTTCCGGCGTGTGCGTATGGTGAGCACCAGCTTCTTGGGGATGGACATGAGGATGACCACATCGTCCAGGGACATGTTTCCGACCTTGACATTGTTGACGGTGACAATCTCGTCCCCGACGTGCAGGAGCCCGTTGCTCTGGGCCACGGTCCCCATCTGTATGCGGGAGATAAAGACGCCGTCGGATCGGTCGAAGCCATTGCCCTCGCGGATGTAGAACCCAAGGGTCTGCCCCGGGCGCTTGATAATCTCCACAGTCTCAACAACAAAGCTGTCGTCTTCGAACTCCATGCTCTTTATGCCCATTTCGAGCCCAGCGGAACCAGCCCCATTTTTGGCAACACTCCCCGAGGCATTGGAGTTTGCATAGAGGTAACTGCTGCTGTTTTTGGAGATGATGGGGCTGACGGTGAAAGGTGACTGAATGGGCAAATTTTGCGGCGCGACGTTCTTGCGAGGGGCTTCGAACGCTGGCTGCTGGTTGCCGAGCTCAAATGATCTGATCGGCTGAAGGTGAGCTCGTTCTGGGAGAATACTCTCATGCCCACGTTTGGGTTGCAGGTAACGCTGTTGCTGCTGGCTCTGAAACAGAACGTGCTGATTTTGATATAAGTCTTGCTGCTGCTGTGAGAAGTGATCTTGCTGTTGCTGCTGATATGATATCGGGCGATAAACTTGGCGAGCCGGTTCGGCGAGCGGAAATGGAATAGGCTCGGACAAGGTGTGCTGGTGTCGCTTCTGAAAGTGTTGCTGTGGCAGGGACTGGTGAAACGGGTGTTTTTCTGAAATCAGCGGCTGATACTGGTGCTGTTGGTGGTGTAGCTGTGATTGTTGTTGTTGTTGTTGCTGCTGCTGGTGGTGATGATACTGATATTGCTGCTGGTATTGCTGTGTGAGGTGGAGTCGAGGCTCTCGGCTAACCTCGTGATGATACTGGATTCGTTGCTCGGATGACTGAAGGCGCGGGTGCAGGCTGAGCTCCCTCAGCAGCTTGTCGTGCTGCTGGGCGGTGGATGCCTTCACGACAGTCTCTCTGCCTCGCGGCTCCTCCTGAGACGACGACCTCACGTACGTGGGGTGGGCCCTGGTGGTGCCGGCCTCGTAGGACGAAGTCTTCGGCACGGTGTTGGCGGCAACATCCTGCGGTTCGGACACCCCATCGCCGGTATCAGCGTAGTCTATCCCCGGCCAAGGGACGCGGTCAAAATCTTTGTTAGAGTTTCTACTCTCGGAAGGATCGGAAAGAGGCCGGCTGATCTTCCGCTTTCGTGGCGTGCCTTGCTCAGCATCTGCTTTCACGGACTCCACCACGCGCGACTCGTCCGCGGTGACGTCGCTTTGTCCAGACGACGTTACGAGAGGTTCAGCTTCGTTCGGGTTTAGCAGGCGTGTCTTCTGGTCTGGCTGCGAGAGCCTCCTCTCACGGAGCTCCAGCAGCCTGCTACCGCTGCTGCCCCTCCGCTCATTACCTTGCTCTTCCTTGGGGCGGGTAACGGTTGGGGCGCGGCTACTTGACTCATCAGTTGGGCGGCTGTTTTCTTCCCCCTGCGAGAAATAAAAAAAAAGCGTGTCATCATAACCTAAAATTAATATACCCATTGCAGTGGCGTAGCGAACTTATCTCGCGCCCGGGCCACAATGCTTTTTAGCGCCCCCCCCCATTCGAAAACCGTATGATATTATATGTAAAATATACCATTTTGCGCCCCTTTGTAAGTAGCGCCCGGGGCATGATGCCCACCCTCGCTACGCCACTGGCCCATTATCCGTATTTCCGTGTATCCGTCCATCAATTAAATAGTACAAGCCCCTCTTTAAGAAAAAAAGCCTAAACTGATGTCCTATCCCCTGTAAGTGCTAGCAGGGTCAGGCATGCATGATGCAATCACCAGTGATGCAATCACCCAGTGATGCAATCACCCCAGTGATGCAATCAATGATGCAATCAGTGATGCAAGTGATGCAATCACCCCAGTGATGCAATCAGTGATGCAATCACCCCAGTGATGCAATCCATGATGCAATCAATGATGCAATCACCCCAGTGATGCAATTACACCAATGATGCAATATGAGGGGGTGATATATCCTATAAATAGGGAAGTTACCACGGTTGAAAAAGGAGACGGAGACACACACACAAGAGAGAGAGACTAGAGACCCATGAAGGGGATACTAGATATAACACGTGGACTAAGTGGACAGTGCAGTCGAGAGTTATAATAGTTATAGACTCGTGTACTGGTTTATAGTGATAGCAGTTACTTGTGATTTATTGCCACATCTCTCATCTAATATTGATCTTAGTATTTATCGTGTGTGTTAAATTATAGAATTATACATGTGATTTATCGATTCAAGTGTTTATATTGTATTATCATATTCTCATCTGTAAATATCACGCATTAAAAAGTTCAGTTAATTCTTTTACAATACAAGGAGTTGTGTCGTCTGATTTAATTAGAGCACAAGTGGGATACGACAACTGACCTACATGGTCAGATGAAGTAGAGGTCACCTGTTAGGTCATCTGTTATTCTAAAGGACTGTGTGGCCAGTACAATGCCTAGCCGTCTTTACTCTCCCCATTAAATGTCGGGTGGACATAAGGACGCCGGTCGGAAATGAAAAAAAAAGTCTTATCGGGGCTTGAACGCGAGAACGATCGGCTAGCAGTCGACCGCTCTACCGCACTGCCATCATCCTTCCATGTTTCACCCATAGATATATCCATTTATCATTTTCGTTTTCATTTGTTCATATGAGATCATGTGACTATCCATAAATGATGCATTCATTCTCTCATCCATCAACCCATTTATTAACCCACCTCTTCAGCCACCCATCCGTATTATTTATCATCCAGCTAAACTACACAACCCTTGTATCAATCAATCATTTAATATTTCATTCTGTACACAAATCTTTTTTTTATCTTTTTAACAATTAATAAATCAATTACATTTAAATATATCAAACTATTAGTCTGTCTATCCTCTATCAGTTTGTCTATCATGGAACTATCAGTCTGTCTGTCTATCATCTAACTATTTGTCTTTCTAATAATCAGTCTGTGAGTCTCTCTGTGAGTCTCTCTAGCTATCAGTCTGTATGCCTATCATCTAGCTATTAGTCTGTCTATCTTATTATCAGTCTGTCTGTCTCTCTAACTATCTGTTTATCTAATAACCAGTCTGTGATCTCTCTTGCTATCAGTCTGTCTATCTCCTAACTATTAGTCTGTCTATCTAATTATCAGTGTCATTCTCTCTAAATATTACTTCGTCTGCCTATCATCAAATAATTAGTCTGTCTGTTAGCCTGTCTGTCTATCGTCTAACTATATGAGTCTGTCTGTCCATCTAGTTACATAAGCTACCAGAACAACTCACTTCTCCAACCGCCAGAACACAAACACGGTGAATCCTTCAACTAAAATTATACCAAACTAAGATCCCAATAATTCTGCGTCTATCTGTTGAAACGATCCAACAAGCAAAAAGAGACTGCAAGCTAAGATATAAAAAAACCTCCATGTTTAACACATCGCCTCCAACACACACACACACACACTTGTATCTTTCAATCAAACTCACTCGCAAGCTAGAACACCATCAAAACACACCCACACACACTTTCCGCTATCAAAACACACCTACACACACTGAGCGCTATCGAACACACCACAATCACTCACACATAACAACAAACTCTCTCTCTCTCTCACACACACACGCACAAACTACACCCCCTCCCCCCCTTTCCACAAAATATGTATATATTGATATATAAATATATACATGTATATATTGAAAACATGTTGTATAATTAGAATTTTTACAACGACAACAAAAAAAAATATTGACAAAAAAAAAAAAACCCCAGATGTCGCCATTTGATGCATCATCTATTGATACGGTCGGTATCACCTTACGAGTACACACATTACTGACAAACATTTCTTTGTTTTGAAGTCGATTGTCGAATAGACGTCACACACAAAGATTAGCAAACACAAAGTAAAAATTGTCTGAAACTTATAACAATTATTCCTTAAGAGGATTTCCTCAAGCTAAGCTGTAAGGAACACACACACACACACATACACACACACTCACACAAACATACACACATACAAACGAAGTTCGATGCTACAATGCTCATAATAACCGTGGCCTACTAAAAATTCACGTTTGGAAGTTTTATTTTTATGGAGCAAAGGGAGGGAAGTGGGTTAAGTGATGACGCAAGGGCCGGCAGTATTTAACCCGAGTTATCGATCTTAAAGCGATCAGTGCACCGTGTCGGGGGTATGACTAATACGTGTACTTATATGGAATCACGTGCAGTGGGAGTGAGAGAAAGAGAGAGATGGCAGGGAGGGAGTAAGGAGGGGGAGTAAAATTTTTCATACGGGTTCTATTTGAATTCATCAAAACTAATATTAAACAACAGCTTTGAAGAAATAATAGAACAAGCTTCCGATACCGTAGACGACTGCATTGCGACACGGGTAGTTTGACGCGGCTGGGACGCCAACCTTTATTGGTCCTGCAAGAATTGCTCACGTTCAAATCTTTCAAATAACTCAGCAACAACATAAAAAAAAACAACAACAAAAATGAACGAAAGACCACAGTGGATGATTCATTCGAATGGAATACATTTCAAACCAGAATACACGGGAACGTTTGTTTTGATCAAGAGATTTGGGTTTGGAGAGTTTTTTTTATTTTGTTTCTCCGCTTTTTGTATTATTTCACACTTTTTCAACCTAAGCCAGTGCTTCCCAAACTTTCCACATCTGTGTACCCCCGCTGTTAATTTTCGTAGCACTGTAAAACCACCATCACCACCACCACCAACAACAACAACAACAACACACCTTCCGTATATTCTGTGTTTACGGTCATGGTTTCCCCTCATTTTATTGTTGACGATGAAGCCGTTCATGTTCTCTGCCCGGTGCAGAGCGTATCTCCCCCCCCCCCACCCACCCCCCAACCTCCGCCATACTTTGGGAAACATTGATCTTAGCGATAAGCCTACATGGAATTTTTGGAAGGAGATTATCTTTAATCACTCTTCCAGTCTTCAAGCCACGACGGTCTAAAGAAAGAAAGAAAAACAAGCAATTTAAGTCTTTTCCGTTTCGGACAAAGGACATTTTAGAGCATTTTTAATGAGAGGGAAGTAATCATGTTGAATAACTGTTACAAAAATAAATAATGATTACGCCCCTTTGATTAGCTTTATTATTTATATTTAAAATATAAGCAAAAACGGAACATAAGAAACTCTTATATTTTGGCCCTGGGAGGTCAGATCGCGAAATGGACTTTTGCTGCACACATGGCAGGCCAAGACCTACAAAATGATATATACATCATGGGTCTAGGACTTATGGTTGTTGAGATCTAGGGTGATGACGGACAGACAGACAGACAGACAAAACGGGGACAATAGAGCATTTTTTTTTCATTGTGAAGTGGTTCACTAGTGAAATGTCGAGCAGTGAAAGTTTATCATTAAGAAATTTTATTATCTTCAAAGAACAAGAGATCGATATCAACTGAATACGAGAAATACGGTAGGAAGGGGGGGAGGCCGGGGTGGGTGTGGCGGGGTGCGGAAGGGGGGGGGGTTGGTTTACGTCTTTGGTCTGGATGCAATAAGAAAACATCTCGACATGCAAGAACACACACACACACGAAAATGAGCACGTCCCAGTGAGCAAACCAATGAGAAACCTTAGAGCCGATCCATTGTGAACAAATGACGTGGGGCATGTCTCGCGGACACACGATGACACACGACTGACACGCGTGGGGGTGAGGGGTCTCTTTGTCGGTTTGTGTACGTGTGGTGATTCATCACCCAACTGTCGGTTCTTCTGGCATCGCTATAAATAAAAGGACGTGTGCGTTTGTCAAGAAACATGTCAGCCTACACTGTTGGCCACACCCCAGAGGTGGATTTAAGGACGGGCGCACCGGGCGCGCGCACAGGGCCCCCCGGAATATTTAGGGGCCCCCCACATGGCCACATTTTTCAACCCTTAGATATGTCTGTCTTTTCCTAAAGGGCCTAACATTTTCCTCAGCGCCCGGGGCGTCAATTAACATAGGTTCGCCCCCGCCTACCCCGTTGCCTACACTGTTACTTGAGAGACGTAGACGCGCCGTTTTTACTTTAACGTCTGCCATTGATTATTACAACTGAGGAGATCCCCCGTACTACCTTTATTTATTAGCACACTCTCGCTCCACTCTTTTTTTTTTTGTTGAAATTGTCCATTGTCCATTACTCATCTTTTGAATAGTCTTAAAACATAGTCACGGACGCTGTGGATGGTCGTGTGGTAAAGCGCTCGACTGTCGGCCTGAGGGGTACCTGGTTGGATCTCCTGTGAGGACCTAGGAAATATTTCAGGTCATGGCTTAAGTCCCCCTCTATGTCTGCCGTGGTGCCTACATTTTGCCATTGCACTATCGGCTATGGTGTCGACGGAAGAAGGGCACCATAAAAACCATACCATTAGTGGTTTATAGGATCTAAAAGATTTCATCTCATCCTTACAGGGACTTCACACATACAAATAAATGATACTATTAGAAAATGGCTCAAAGCCGGGGGAGGGGTATGGGTGAAACAGCGACAAACCAACAGCAACAAACCAACAGCAACAATATAACAGCAACAAACCAACAGCAACAAACCAACAGCTACAAAACAACAGCAACAAACCAACAGCAACAATACAACAGCGACAAACCAACAGCTACAAACCAACAGCGACAGACCAACAGCAACAAACCAACAGCAACAATATAACAGCAACAAACCAACAGCTACAAACCAACAGCAACAAACCAACAGCAACAAACCAACAGCTACAAACCAACAGCGACAGACCAACAGCAACAAACCAACAGCAACAAACCAACAGCAACAAACCAACAGCAACAATATAACAGCAACAAACCAACAGCTACAAACCAACAGCAACAAACCAACAGCAACAAACCTACAGCAATAAACCAACAGCTACAAACCAACAGCGACAGACCAACAGCAACAAACCTACAGCAACAATACAACAGCAACAAACCAACAGCTACAAACCAACAGCGACAGACCAACAGCAACAAACCAACAGCAACAAACCAACAGCAATAAACCAACAGCGACAGACCAACAGCAACAAAACAACAGCGACAGACCAACAGCAACAAACCAATAGCAACAAACCAACAGCAACACACCAACAGCAACAAACCAACAGCAACAGATCCTTCAGATTTATGAAATAAAGCAAATTATTTAGATAGTAACATTTCATTCATTTTAGTCTATATTCAGCGCGCAGAATTTACAAGTTTGGTACACAAGCCCGTCAGGAATTGTCCTGGCGACTTTTGACCGTGGGGGGGGGGGGTCTTTTGTCCGGATAAAATACTTTCTACCGCAGTATTACTGTGAAAAAAGTAACGTTCACTTAGCCAAACGGGTCATAGGGTCAGATGAAGTGTAGAATATATTTCAAGCTGGTTGAACTTGTGGGACGACTTTGAAACAAATTTCACCTGGAAAAATTTCCCATGGTTCTCACCGAGGATCGAACCCAGGACTCTTAAGTCGACACCACTCGGCCATTCGTCCCGCTACTATCACTGGCCTATGACACAAAATAGTAAAAAATAATATGCGAGAAGTTTAGTTGGGGCTCCAGCTATTTTTAAATAAATAAATGTATGGAATAAATAGAAGGGGCTGAGCTACATTTAATTGCCTGTCAAAGTCAGCACAGAAGGAAATGCGTTTCAGGATGTGATTGAAGTGTGGATATCATCTCTAGATGTCTGTTAGCTATGAGGTGTCATCTCTGCATAGCTGTTTGTTGCTATAAGGGTGTCATCTCTACATAACTGTTTATCGCTATAAGGGTGTCATCTCTGCATAGCTGTTTATTGCAAAAAGGTGTCATTTCTAGATCCTGCATCATAGCCCAGGCTACTATTAAGGCGGCTTTGGTGGTTCTCTTTCTTAAACCCCCCCCCACACACACACACCAATTTGAGCCGATGCTGAAGGTCCGATTGAGACCGACATGGAGGGCGCAGCTTCCCACGGGGCGATCGCAGGGAGGTAAATGACGCCATCAAAGCTTAGACCAATGGGCTTGTGTTCATCGCCGTTTTTTAGGTCTTTTATGGGGCTGAGATAGAAATATTGAGATGGGGGGAGGGGGGTTAGCAAAATACATATAGGGGCCTTGTCAATGTTGTACGAGACATGATGGCCTCTGTCAATGTTGTACGAGACACGATGGCCTCAATCAATGTTGTACGAGACACGATGGCCTCAATCAATGTTGTACGAGACATGATGGCCTCTGTCAATGTTGTACGAGACATGATGGCCTCTGTCAACGTTGTACGAGACACGATGGCCTCAATCAATGTTGTACGAGACACGATGGCCTCAATCAATATTGTACGAGACACGATGGCCTCTGTCAATGTTGTACGAGACATGATGGCCTCTGTCAATGTTGTACGAGACACGATGGCCTCTGTCAATGTTGTACGAGACACGATGGCCTCTGTCAATGTTGTACGAGACACGATGGCCTCTGTCAATGTTGTACGAGACACGATGGCCTCAATCAATGTTGTATGAGACATGATGGCCTCTGTCGATATTGTATGAATGAGACACGATGGCCCCTGTCAATGTTGTACGAGACACGATGGCCTCTGTCAATGTTGTACGAGACACGATGGCCTCAGTCAATGTTGTACGAGACACGATGGCCTCTGTCGATACTGTATGAATGAGACACGATAGCCCCTGTCAATGTTGTACGAGAAACGATGGCCTCTGTCAATGTTGTGCGATACACGATGGCCTCTGTCAATATTGTATTACTAGGGATGGCCCCAGTGAACATTTCGTAAGACGTGATGGCCTCTGTCAATGTTTTATTAGAAAGTTCGCCCTTCTCAGCGTGAGCACAAGATGATAATGTGCTACTCGCGCGGAAGTGGCTTTAATTTTATTCTTGCCAACTCCAGCCATCTCCCCAACTTCCCCCCCCCTCCACCCCGCCTGCTTAAACAACGTCAATTGAAGCTGACGTGCCGTCATCACGACCAGGGGTTATCCCCCCTCCCATCCTCCTCCATGCCACGCTCAGCGGTACATCTGATTAGCTTCCAATAGATGGCGCTCGTTAACACTGGCCAGCAGACGGTAATTTAAACTCGTGGCGGGAATGGGCGACGGTGGGTGACTTCATTTCAATTTCTTTGTTTATTATTTTGAAAGTTTTTCCCTGTTGCTTGAATGAGTCATTCCTTCGCCTTCCCCCTTTCCCTTTTCTGGTCTAGATATAATCCTAATGCAGTGAGCTTTTCTAGACAGGGGTTGGGGGTGGGGGTGGGGGTCTTCAAGTCTGCTGTCAGCTAATCTTAAGGTTCCTGACAATCTATGATCACTCTGTGGTCACTCACACAACTCACCGAGCGCGCGCGCACACACATTACATCAGAGCTCACAATGTTTTCATTTAGTAGGCCTATATCCCAAAATGTCGCACGCCAAAAAAAAAAATGTCGTTGGCCTTACAAAGGTGCGCTCTGCCAATTATATAAACCGTCGTAAAATTAGAGGGTACACTCCCCCCCCCTCCACCGGCATGTCTTTGCGTTGAAGCCCCCACACCATGCGGTTGCTGTATCGTGTCACACCAGTTTTTGCATCTGTGCTGCAAAGCGGCAGAGGAAAAAAAAATAATTTGATCATTATTGCAATGCTTCGTTTTGATTTTAACATTGAGAGAATCAATTACTGTTTAAACAAATAATCCTGAGTTATTAGCGTTGACGGGTAAAACGTAATTTGTGACTTATTGAAATGTACATTAGTTAGGTGGCATAAATAAGCACCCATATCTTTACCCAACGGTGTTTTGTTTAAGTTTGGTTGGTTGGTTGGTTGGTTTGGTTGATGGTTTTGGTGGGTTGTTTGGTTTGATTTGGTTTGGTTGGTTAGCGTTGAAGGGTAAACCGTAATTTGTGATGCATGAAATGTAGGTCATTTCAGCACATTTTGTTGGTGGCGTAAATTACCACCCATATCTTTACCTAATGGTGTGTTAGAAATGTTACATTTGAACTCCCGACCTACCGGGCAACGCCGGGAACACTGCTAGTATCATTATATTTATAATCCGACATTCTTCAGTGCTGCACAGTAATACTATAATAATCTGAGCTACAAAACAGTTAGTTAGACCAGATAAAACCTGATAACAATTTTTACCACTAACAGTATCATTTTTTTTATAGTTTTGGTATCCCTTGTCATCAGCGATGATATCACTTTAAAATACTTATGGTACCTATAGAATGTTATCAAGCATTGTACCATTTGATATCACTTAAAGTACCATTTGTTTTTCTATTATGGTACCACTAGTTAATAAGTATGGTGTCACCTTTTATCCGTTACGTCACCGCTTATCATCAGTTATGCTACAGCTTGTTATCTGTTTACACGGTGTTATCTGTATCCTAACTCTCTGTATCGTTTATCACACACAAAACCTGTGAACACTTTTAGGGTTAGGCTTGTTATCGCCTATGGTAGCGCTTGTTGTCAATTACAGTACAAGTTGTTATAAATAATAGACACACCCCTCACGCGCAAACACATACACACACACGCGCACACACACACACACGTGCTATCATTTACGGTACGACGTACTGTCAGTTGTATTACGTAGCTGCCATCACCACCACCCACAACGACACACCCACCCCACACACCCACAACGACACGCCCACCCCACACACCCACAACGACACGCCCACCCCACACACACCCACAACGACACACCGGGGAATTAGTCACCCTGTGTCAGTGCCACAAAACCTCTACACCAGTCGCATTATTTGAACAGCAGCGAAAACAGCCAGCGGCTACATGGTCCATTGATTGATTGGTTGATTGATCTCCATCAGGTGGCTGGAGCAGGACGAGCGATGCTATTTTTAGACGCGGCATGAGTAAATTTCCCCCTCCCCCCCCCCCAACACACACTAATTCAGAACAAAACAAGAGGTGAAACTAGTGGGAGTGGATTCGAGAGTTTTGCGGGGGGTGGCAATCTTTGAGAGTAAAAGCCGGCTGTTGCGGTAGTTGTACTAACTGTAGTGAGTAGTATTTCTGGCAATGGGGTGTGAAGTCTCCGTAAGGATGCTGCAGCAACGTAGGAAGCAACAATTCGCTTCGCAAGGTGTAATAGTATTTGTAGCAACGATAGTAGCAACAGTATGTTTAGCAATGGTAGTAGCAGTGGTAATAATATTTTTAAAAGTGTAGTAGCAGTTATAATAGTATGTGTAACAATGGAAGTAGCAGTTGTAATATTATATGTAACAATGGAAGTAGCAGTTGTAATAGTATGCGTGTCAATGGGAGTAGCAGTTGTAATATTATATGTAACAATGGAAGTAGCAGTAGCAATAGTAGCTATAGCAATGGGAGTAGCAGTGGCAGGAAGAAATTCATCACTGTTAGTAGCAACGGTAGCAGTATTTGTAGAAATGTCAGTAGCAGTAGAAGAAGTAGTATTATTTTTAAAAATATTTGAAGTAACAGTGGTAGCTACGTTAGTCACATGCAGTTGAAATGGATGGTGCAGCGTGCTGTCCAAACAGTGTTATGGGTGATTAAAATGAAAAAAAAAGGTACTTAAATTTATTATTTTAAAAATTGATCTTGTCAAATGTAGACTATTCATCATGGTAGACAATATTGAATGGTCACCGCACCGCCCCCCTCCCATCCCACCCCCCCACCCAACCAAAAGTCATGACGTAAACTCTTTTTTTAAAAAAAAACAAATCCCGCTGACCATAATTCTAGGTCACCCTAGGAAATGGACAGTGGACAGAAGGAAGGGGAAAAATAAAACAACAAACTACAAAACAACTGTTGGGCCGGAAAGACGGATCAATACACCAAGTCTAGACGGCCTAATGCGCTATGTCTAAACACTGTCTGAATGTTGGACTCTGTGATAACTCGGACCATATCTATCTATCTATCTATCTATCTATCTATCTATCTATCTATCTATCTATCTATCTATCTATCTATCTATCTATCTATCTATCTATCTATCTATCTATCTATCTATCTATCTATCTATCTATCTATCTATCTATCTATCTATCTATCTATCTATCTATCTATCTATCTATCTATCTATCTATCTATCTATCTATCTATCTATCTATCTATCTATCTATCTATCTATCTATCTATCTATCTATCTATCTATCTATCTATCTATCTATCTATCTATCTATCTATCTATCTAATCAATCGCCCAATCACTTAATTAATCAGTTTTGTGTTTCCTGCACATATACATATCTTTATATAGGTCAGTGTGTCTTTGTATATATTTTTTTTTCTTATTTTTTATTTTTATTTGTTAATCTGTCTGTCTTCTCTCTTTGTTCTAGATCCGTATTAACAGCATTGTGTTGAGGCGATCACCTAAAATTATTCCCGAAATAGATAAAATATTTTTTTTTAAATTAGCACTGGGGCCGTCACTTTCACGATACACACACACACACACACACCCGCGCACGTGCTGACTGTGTGTCAAGACAGCCGTCTTTCACAGCTGTGTGTCCGTATATCTCCTACTCAATCCGTTACAATTTTATTGAGTATAATTCCATCAAGTACTCGTTTTGCTGTAAAAGTTCTTACGTTATTTTTTCCTTATAATAGAGTCGTATCCCTTTGACCATCTTTACAACTTGACATAATTTGTGCAATTCCCAAGACTATTTTTAGCCAAGCAAGAGTTCACTCCCCTTGAGTGAGACTATTTTTAGAAAGCGTAAGGGATGCACACGTACGCCAAGCTAGCTGATTATGTATTAGATAGTGGGTGATATGAGACTAAATATTTACCTCCAGGTACTGCTTTGCTAAAAAAATTTGTCAAGTAAAAATATCAAGCGTTAATGTCCAGTTTCGGAATGTGATTAAAAGGAGCATAGCGCTGCAGAGCTCACACACAAAAAAAGAGCGCTTTTTTTTATTTTTACAGCGTTGAAGCTGGTGCATTTTCATCCGTTTTCGTCTGGGTAAAAAAATCGCACCACTTCAATCACACTAGCTACGACAACGCAATGCGAACTGTCGCGTTTATGCGAGCGCGCTCTATCAACGGGAAAACCCCATTCATCATTGGACTCGATCATCACTTTTATCTGTGGGTGACTGAACATCCAGTTATCGATACCGCGCTCGAATATCAAGCTGTAGTCATGTTATTGTAGTCGTTGTTGTAACAAGGTTACGGGAAATCGGAGCGTCGATACCAAATGTCCGACAGCATTCTTTTCTATAGTTATAATATTATTATTATCAGGTAGTCAATACTGTCAAGTACTAAGATGATTTATCAAGCTGTAAGATACTTAAAGCCAAACGCCAAACATATTTAGGCAGTTTATAGATAGTAAGGGTTGAAGATAATTTTGAAGCAACAGTAGGTTGAAGTCGATACTATTAGTATTCGATACTGGGCTCGGCCTATATACACAAGCTTTTTAAAATTGACTGAAATGTTGGAAGTCCTTACTCCACAAAGTCGATACTATTAGTATTCGATACTGGCTTCGGCCGATTTACAGACTTTTTAAAATTGACTGAAATGTTGGAAGTCCTTACTCCCGCAATTCGATTCTATAAGTATTCGATACTGGCCACGGCCGATATACACACTTTATCAAATGGAATAAAATGTTGGGGTGCTTACTTCCCTGGTCATATGTATGCATGAACCCAAAGTTCTTACAATTGAAACAAGAAGATATCAGATGGAGAACCCCTTCCCCCCCCCACTCACACACACACACACGCACACACACATGCACATGAGCTGAGGCTTGAACCTTGATTCAAAAGAATTTAACCCCATCGATTACTGAGTGAGAACGATTCCAAAATATTAGCGATATTAATCTAGCACGTCTGGCCAATGGAATTCTTCCACTGTCTACCAATGAAGACACAACTTTGAAAAAAAAAAATATTTTCTTTGCAAACCAGCGGCAGAATGATTGCTTGTGACTCATTCTTTGAAGACGATTCCAACACGGACATGGTCAGGGGGGGGGGGGAGAGTGAGAGAGGGGTGAGAGGAGGGGGACAGAGACAGAGAGAGAGAGTGAGAGAGAGAGAGGGGGGGAGTGTGTGTGTGTGTGTGTGAGAGAGAGAGAGAGAGGGGGGAGTGTGTGTGTGTGTGTGTGTGTGAGAGAGAGAGAGAGAGAGAGAGAGAGAGAGAGAGAGAGAGAGAGAGCAGGAAGTCTTGTCAACTTATTGTTTTAAATGTTGTATGAACTCAGTGGTTGTAACATAACTAAACTATACATCAACATAATTATCTATCTATCTATCTATCTATCTATCTATCTATCTATCTATCTATCTATCTATCTATCTATCTATCTATCTATCTATCTATCTATCTATCTATCTATCTATCCATCCATCCATCCACCCACCCATCCACCCATCCACACATCCATCATCCGTCAATCCATCCATCTATCAACCTATCTATCTGCTCGACCTACACTATTAGTATTGCTCACACATATATTGCATAATAATAATACTACAGTTTGGACTAAGATGAAGGTTACTATGAGCGACTGCTGAAATATAAGTTTATCTACGATTCAGGGGGGAGGGAGGGTGGGAGAGAAGGGAGGAGGGGGGAGAGAAGTGGGGAGGGGGGAGAGAAGTGGGGAGGGAGATCAAAGAAAAGAGAGATATAAAAAAAAAGCCATAATTCGACTCCACTGCTATTTACAGCGTGAGAGGCTGGCAACACTGAGGTAAACGTCCGTTGGCCTCCCCTTCCCCCACTCCCTGTTCCTTCCCCCCCCCCCCCAGATCGATACTCCGGTTACAGGGAGTGATTGAATCCACAGCCTGTGTGTGTGTGTGTGAGAGTGTGCGCGCATGTGTGTGTGTGTGAGCGTAGGACGCGAGTGCGCCAGTGTGAACAGGGCGATGAGTCATTCATTGCGCTAAGAGACACATAGACCACATTTTTCAGCCCGACTCTCCACCGACCCCACACTCATACCCCTCCCCCCACCCACACACACTACACCCTCATCACATCATCGCAGCCACTACGCTGCGACGTCTCCACGCTCAGTCCATCTCATTCTCTCTCTCTCTGTGTCTCCTTCCATCTTACAGAAGGTTTGGGGGGGGGGGGTCATTTTCACATAGTCTTGTCAACCCGTGGCTGGGCAGCGTTGAGACAGTGTCTGTGTGTGTGTGTGTGTGTGTGTGTGTGTGAGCGGGAAGGGACGGGGTGGGTATTTGATGGTCTGGAAATCATAGGTTTGGATACTGGTGGACGAGAGGACAGGTGGTCGTGCGGTAAAGCGCTAGACCGTTAACCCGAGTGTCCCGGGTTCGATCCAAGGGAGTTTATTCCGGGGGGATGAAAGAAGGGCGGTTTATAGTAGATCAATACCCCCATTCTTATAGGGAGTTGACACGCATATACTGGTTGACAGTTATGTGAATCAATGGAGGCTACATTTTGGATTAGTTCAGCGATTCGGATCAGTTGAGCGATTCACTCATTCCCCCTTCCCCTCCCCCACCCACCGTTTTCTCTTTCTTACAATACACGTGAAGAATGACGTAGTCATTGGTAGCCACCGAGACGTCATGACTTTAGAAAATATAAACATTCTGCACCCAGTTATAACTTTTATTCTTTTGTTCGTTATGTCATTTCTGCGCAGATCCCACCAGTTTAGTCTTTTAAAAATCAGTTTTGGTGGCAGCAGGGGGCCATTTTTAGGTCTTTGAAGGCTCTAGGCAGAAATCGCTGTAGATGTTCGGCCCTGGGGGAGGGGGAGTTCTATAAGTCATATGCGAAAGTACTACATTGTAGTTTTTTTTTTTTAAAGAGCTCTCTTTGTGCCAGATTTAAGAGCAATTAATATCGTTTAAGGGTAGGTGGGGGAGGTTATGGCAGCTGGGGGAGGGGGGGCGCGCCCTAAGCAGTTAGCCTGTCCGTAAGGGCGGCCCTGGTACTATTGACTGTCACCACTGTGACGTTGTTGAGACGTAAAATGACGTTACGTCGTTGCTCATCTTATAATGCGAGACCCACATGTACATCACGATAATGTTGACGCTTCAGTTTGCGTTACGATGGTTCATGGTCGTTCAACGATCTATTTTACGATGACACACACACACAGGCTCGCCCCCCCCCCCCTTTACACACAATCACACATACTCTATCTACTGAAATATATCAATAGAGATTCTTCAATACAAGTGTTAAACACCAAGTGTCTTTCAAGTGTTAAACACCAAGTGTCTTTCAAGTGTTAAACACCAAGTGTCTTTCAAGTGTTAAACACCAAGTGTCTTTCAAGTGTTAAACACCAAGTGTCTTTCAAGTGTTAAACACCAAGTGTCTGTCAAGTGTTAAACACCAACTGTATTTCAAGTGTTAAACACAAAGTGTATTTCAATGGTGAGTGGCGATCCATTGGTGGTTCGCGTACAATTTTTAGATGTGTCGCAAAAAAAAATATAGACGTGGGCATACTTCTAAATCTCTTTTGCTACATACAAGTATTGGAACGTTCTTATGTGTCAGGTTGGTCGAGAACAAAGAAAGGTTTTCATAGTTGGCGACGAACAAAGAACGGTTTTCATGGTCGGTCGCAAAAAGTAAAAGATTTAAAATTACGTTTTCGTACAGTTCTCATTTTATTTGTGTATGAGAAGATTTCTCATAACCAGCGATTTCCAATATCAGCTTTCTTTACAAGATTCATGTAGGGTCTAGAAACGGAAATGACTGGAGATCCATTATTTTCCTAGAGTGGTCCAGACTTGGACTGTGATTAATTCAATGAGCATTTCAACACTGATAAATTATAAATAGCATAATATATGGATTAATAAGTAAAGAAACGTTGCACAAATCATATGTTATCTACGTATAGCCTAAAGCAGTGGGCGCCAACCTTTTACTCGCCACGTACCGGTCAACGTTTGATAATTTCACCGCGGCCCAATGGAAAGGCCCCGGGGGGGGGGGGAGAAGGCGTTGATTATTATTTCTCGTCCATGGAAAGTCGCACAATCACGAGATAAATAAATAAAAAAAAAGGAAATAATTTAATGTTTAGTAACATTCGCTCCACGGACCGGTACCGGTCCGCGGTTCCGCCCGGGGGAGGGGGTTGGTGGACCACTGGCCTAAAAGCTTCATTTATGTAGCCTACTACTACTACTACTACTACTACATGTGTGTCAGAAATAAAATCCAGTCCAGAGAAGATGATACTTAATTTTTGACCTTATTCGTCTACACCAACATGGCGCTGCTCTCCGATCCTGACGGGAATGATCTGGAACGGCGAGAACTAATTGTAACAATAAACTCTGAGCCCGCGGGAGAAAGTGGGGGGGGGGGTGAGAGAATCACGTTTAGATCTGGAAATTAAATTATTTAAATGTGACCGTTTCTTTCTAGCCTGCGGGCGGGCGCGATCGTTGAAGTTTGTGATCTGAACTGGGTCACCTGGTGAAGGCTGCAGTCCCCCCACCCCTTCCTTCACACACCCTCACCCACCTCTACACACACACACGCAACCCAATCCGTGCATGGTCGACAAGTCGTTGTTGTCATCAGATGTTACCACGCCTATGGTTGTAGAGCTGTTAAATACAATATGTAGCCAGGCCCAGCTTACGGGTATTATTGGGCCCACTGACAGACCCCCCCCCCCGCCGCAATTAGGGGGGGGCATACGGGGGGGTCACTTATAATAATGAAATATAATTAAGTTAGCATGCAGCCCTCATATTCGGGAAAGTGCCCCGGGGGGGGGGGGGGAGAACATGTATTAAGACGCCGCCACTGTGCTACAGAATGTTTACGAATGTGCTCGGGGGTAGCGCCCGAAGAATGAAAATCGAGGATTTAAAAAAAAAAATCTATATCAGGGTTATTTTGGGGGTTCGAAGCTAGGCTGTGTCATTTGATTGGAGAAATGTATGTCATTGTTATAGAGTTTACTCTTTAATCACGGCCATTCTTTTTTTTTCTCTCTTACTATTCAATGACGCACACAGTGATTAGCATTCAAGCCATTACGACATCCGGTGTGTTTAAATCGTCTGCTGTGGTAGACTTTGTTTTTTAGAGCATTTTCGAAAAAAAAAATCCTCTATTGTCCCCGTTTTGTCTGTCTGCCTGTCTGTCTGTCCGTCATCACCCCAGATCTCAGCAACCATAAGTCCTAGACCCATGATGTATATACCATTTTATAGGTCTTGGCCTGCCATGTGTGCATCAAAAGTCCATTTCGCGATCTGATCTCTGAGGGCTGGACATCAGTGTTTTTACCGTTTTTTTTACTATATAAGCTATATTAATAATTATGTCATTTTCACGGAAAGTTGTCTAAAATTGGTGCCAAATTCCGTTTCCGTGTACTATATTTAGCACCAGTAATTTCCCTTGATTTAGACAAGATTGTGACCTATTCGCCATACATATTTAATTTTTATTTATTAAGAAACTCATCAAACGAAATAGTAAGCTTGTGTTCTAAGTTTAATTGAAAGTATCATAGCTATGCACCAATTGACGGAGTTTTCGGACGATTAAATGACTTCAATTTCGAATGTTTTCAATTATGAGTCCTATTTCAGTGACCACAAACCACTTGTAGTTAGATAAATATTTACTGAAAGCTAACATACGTACTGATACAAACCACGAAAATGCGCTTAAACGTCCTGTGTCCAGAATGGAACAGGCTTATTTTACTTGTTTTTTTTTAAATGTCGTAAACAGTATTCTTATATTTTTGGCGCCAATATTCAATGCCCATGATCAACTTCCGTTGTTAGGACCGAAAATTGTAGATACGAGCGATCTTTATATCTATTAGTATGATAATAGTAAAGTAAAAAAAAAAAAAAAAAAAGTTCCCTTAAGCCGCACAGTGTAGAATTCATCTGTTTCAGTAACCTCGTCATAAGAAGGGATTGTGTGGTTAGCACAACGCCCAGACGCCTTTACTTCCCCAACTTAAATTCAGGTACCCATTTATAAAGCTGGGTGGACTTATGGGACGACTTTTACCTGGACCTGAAAAAGTTCCAAGATTCTCACCGAGATTCGATCCCGGGATCCTCCGGTCGACAGTCGAGCGCTCTACACCACTTGACCACCCGTGCCCAGTATGATAATAATTGGGCTAAAAAAAAAGTCAATATACATTTTTTACTTTCTTTCCCTATTGCCTTGAGCCATACATGCCATTCTTTATTTTAGCCGTTTTTGTTTTTTTATTACTTCGCGTCTAAAAAAAAAATAAGTATGTTCACACCATCGTGTGTTTCACTGCATTCATTGATCTGATAACAATTATAGCCGCGGCGTCTGTTCACATGCGGTGCAAAACAATTATGTCTGCGCCCTCCTCCCCCACCTCTCCAGACTAGACAATCAATATTTACTCACAGCTGTGGCAACACCACTTACCTAGTAGTATTACTTGTGTTCAGTCTAGTGTTGCAAGTAGGGGAAGAGATTATCTTGACGTAATATTAATAGTTTCGTTGGATAGTGTGCTCTCTCTCTCTCTCTCTCTCTCTCTCTCTCTCTCTCTCTCTCTCTCTCTCTCTCTCTCTCTGCTGTTTGTTGCGCGCCAAATTTTTTTTTTTTTCAATTTCTTCCAAAGTTTCGCAACGGTCAATATCTCGAGCCACGAACAGCGTTTGGGAAATTAGAGGAACACTGAGGGTTAGTACCCAGAATCGTAGCTGGCTCATGTGGCGCCATGAAAGAATTACATACTTTGGCGCCCTCCTCCAAATTCGAAAAGTACAAAAGTACTTTTCCTGCGCCCCTTCCTCTTTTTTTTTTGCGCTTCTTGCTTAGCTCAGCGCCTTTTGCGGCCGGACAGCACGCAGTATCTTTCCTATGTCACTGGTAGTTGCCCGTAATGGAAGTCGGAATTAAGAACTATTATCATTGGAACTATGGCCCAGTGTGCGTCACTGACTTAGAAAGAAAAAAAAAAGAATTGCAGTGATTTAAGAGTAAACACTATAACAATAACATAAACCTCTCAAATCGAATCAAATGAGACAACCTAGCTTCGAACCCGCCTCCGAAACACACTGGCCGAGTGTGTGGGTAAGTAGCTAGGGCGGTGAAGTTTGGATATTGAGCTCAAGCTGAAATAGTTAGGCAAATGTGGGGGGGGGAGGGGTTGGGGGTCACAGGGGGCCCACTAGTCACTAGACTGCAGTATGAATGGCAGTATGAATGGCGTAAAGTCATAATACTATCATGTATCACAAACATAGCTCTGCTATTCAAACACATAGCCTGTATAAAGCCTATCGTGTTACCAACTGGGTTCCGCAACTCCCATCCATATTGCCGGCCGTGTCCAGCTAGAAAAATATACAACCATCCATATGCGCCTATAAGTATCAACATCTATATCAACATTAGCCAACATGTGGTTAAAAAAAAACAATAACAACGTAATTACTCGCCCCAACATGCCGCATGCGCGTTAATCAGCCTTTAGCGCCATTGTCCCTTTAACGTATTGGCAGAAAAACAAATCTTAATAAAATAATAGCGATTTTGTGTTATGCGTTAAATCGAAAGTAAAGAATCAACGCAACAGTATTCCAGTTTAAAATACAATCATGAAAAAAATCGGATCTGCCCGAAACCAAAAAATAACCTAGCCTACCGATCAAGCCTAAGGGGATATAACTCTACGCGAAGGTTTCCCAGAGTACAGCTTGTAAACAATAACGTCACAGCCGAACTCATCCCTTCTTCTCTCAAATCTCCCACAGTTTTAAACATGAAAGCGTAGTTTCTCTCAATCTCTCCCGACAAACACACGCACGCACGCACGCACGCGTACACACACATACAAACACACACGCGCGCGCACACACACACCCAACTAGCATCTTGCTTTCTGCACAAATAATTGTATTATGTCCAAGAGAATGAGGAGCAAAAAAAAAAGAAAGTTAACTAAGTAACGAGATGGCGAAGAAGTTTGAACGTTACTCGATCAAGTTCCATTACCAGTGCCGATCCTATGGATTGGGGGCCCGGGGAGCTTGATCTCTTTTGGGGCCCCTGCATTTTGACTTTTGACATCATGACATGAAATAATACTTAATATTTAATGTAAAAAAAAAACAATTTTGGGGACTCCCTATCAAACTGGGGCCCGGGGGGGACTTTCGAATTAGGACCCCCCTCCCTATTTACGCCTCTGGCCATTACTGTGTAGAATATGCGTTGCAATAATCGTGGGGTGGGGGGCATTTTATAACTGGACGAATCTCTGAACTAGAAAAATAATGTATTAGGCCGTGCCTTTATATTTTATGCTTTAGAGAACATAAATGATCATTATTAGTATGATACAAAACATAAGCATTAAAATATTGTTTAGGCATAGTGAGCTCAACATATATTAAAACGAAAGTAATAATTCTCAAAGTGTGGGTACAGACCCTCCAGTGATTTGAATTGGGTTTCCAAAAACAAACCAAAAAAAAAAATGAATAATGAACCCAATCGAATAATATACATTAAATTAATTTTAGCTTTTCCTTTATTTGTTTTTTAAAAACCCATTTTTTTAAATTCTAGAAGAGTTGCAAAGCCACAAAAGTTTTAGAACCACTGAATGATATGATCGTAGAGCCAGAGAAGTGAATCGGTTACCTCATCCACTTGATCACACACAATAATCTCCTGAGTTTCTTCTGCCCAACGCACACTACATGGGCGCCTCTTCTGAAGGGGTGGTGGGTGTAATGGGATTTGAAAATCAGGACTACAGAAAAAACAAGAGAAACCTCAGCTCATGTCAACGATCAGAGGCGGATTCAAGACACTTCGACACGCAAAAAAGCATTCCACATTTAGTCCACTACAGACACACATATCTCTAGTCCATTCCAGATGTCATGGGGAATTCCCTGTGTGACGGCGCACCGCATGGATTTGATATTGAACGGAAGTTAGTAATATTGTGACGCACGGACGGTTGATCAGAAAAAAGGAATAGTTTGTTTTTCACACCCCTTATTATTGTTGATGTTATTTTAAATTTATATTGTGATACTAGGTCATGTCATTGATACCCATGGAGCCAGGCCCACTGACACAAATTTCGGGCCACTGGGCAGGGCTGTCACGGCCCCCCCCCCGTGCTGATAATAATATTTTCAAAAGTTGATTGGCCAGCTCAGTCCGGGCCCCTTAAACTCGCCGGGCCCCTGGACATTAGCTCCCCCCTCCCCCTCCCCCCTCGGCGGGTCTGAATGAAGCCAGTAAATGATCCGTATAAAGATTCTTCCTTAGCACAACCCATAATAACATTCCAAATAATAATAATATAACTTATATGTATTGATAAGGCTGCTCCTTCAAACAGAATAACGTAGAGTATAGTAGAACGTCGCTTATACAAACGTTTATTATCCGGAGCGTCAAGTATCCGGACCAGCTTTTTTTTTTTTGGTCAACTACATGTACTGTAAATGAATCAGAAGTCTTGCAGCGAAATAACGAAGGTGTACAAATGGTACAGCGAAAACTAAGTGATTATTGTCGACATTAAAGGTGAAATTGAAACATTTTGCACCTATGTTGCTTTTTCTTTCAACACGTTTCCCGCATGTGATAATTTCTAATACTCGTATAGTGTCCGGTTTCATATGCTGCATGGATCGCATTCGTTTTCGGTTATCCGAACAATCGCGTATCCGAACGGTGCGCGGTTCCGAATTGATTCGGATAATCGACGTTCTACTGTATGCCCAAATATAAAGACCTAGAAATCGAACATCAAGAGAATGTGTGGAATGAAATCCACCACCGTGGTCGTCGTTGGGAGGAGGGCGCTGGGAGTTTTAATTAAGATCTTGACAACATCATTGATGAAATATCAGGGGAGCTCAACATACGAGAACTCCAGAAGGAGCCGAAGTTTAAAATGGGGCTTTTATTTTAAAAAAAAAAAAATTTGACACATGTGAAAGTCAGTAGCAACAGGCCCGTAGCCAGGAATATTGGATTGGGGGGGGGGGGAAATTTTCGGGGGGGGGGCGAAGAAATTTTTTTCGGGGGGAGGGGTGCCGAAGAAATGATCGAGGCGGATCTAGACAACTTTGACGGGGGGGGGGGGACGGTGGGGGGGGAAAAACTGTTTTCATTGTTGAAAATTGGTCTAAGAACAAAAAATATTTCGATAATTTAATGACGTATTACCTAAACTTGCGATAACGGGGGGGGGGGCATGGGCCCTCCCCGGCCCCTCCCCCTAAATCCGCCCCTGGTGGGGTAGAAGAAATGTTCGGGGGGGGGGGGCAAAGATGTCGGCGCGAAGCGCCGAAAGCTTGCCAACGGAGAGGAGGGGTTTGGGGAGGGGAACCTCAGTGAGTCCCCTTCCCAAGAAATTTTTTGCAGTTCCATATCTGGAATGGTGCATTTTAGTACCGATTGTTTAGCTATTAATTAGAAATATATAATTTTAACTATGTTTCAATAATGCATGGCATGTTGCAGTTTTGTTAAAAATAATTTAAATAGTAAAGAGTTTTAATGATAAAAATTTAAGGCTGAGCAATTTCCGATTCCTTTTATAAATATATTGACCAATAGTTCTGCTACACAATTGTTACATAATAGATACCTGATTTATATTATTATACTGTTTGTTTAACGTACAACCCTGGAAGAACGACAAAGATGCATGAATAAAGCTTAGCTATTTGTGCGATATTTCTTATAAAATATTGAAAACAAAGAACAGATCTATCAACAAAAACAGTCGCAATTATTCAATTTAAAATAAAATTAATTCTGCTAAAAAGTACATTTGCAAATTAAATAACATCACTCAGAAATCACGGAGTTTGTACTTTATTACTTTATTATACATATGTATAAAAATGAAGTCAGAAGCCAATGTTATTTTATTAACTTATTTAAGTTGCTAGTTGTCCTCAGAATATACAATATATAAAACTATTACAAGGCTGCGAACAGGCCCATCGACAGAAATTTCGGGCCCCTGGGCTGATATTAATATTTTAAAAAGTTGATTGGCCAGCTCAGTCCGGGTCCCCTAAAACTCGCCGGGTCCCTGGGCATTGGCCCCCCTGCCCCCCACTCGTCGGCACTTGTTGCGAACTTATATTATTATACGTTTCAAATTTGCAAACTTCGTGGTTTAGCCAGCCCCGTAGCCAAGGGGGCACTGGGGGGTGCCCCCCCCCACTTAAAAAAGAAGAAAAAGAGGAAAAAATAAAGAAAAAGTAAAGGTACCTCCTTGCTGGGTATTGGTGCCTCCCTGCTTACTTTGACCTGGTTATGGGCCTGGGTTTAGCACTGAAATTACCTAAAAATGCTTCAGCATTCAGATTGTCTGTTAAATCTTTTTGAAACGCAAGCAGGAAAAGATTGCTTAGACGCTTTTGTAACATTGATCTGCGATATGGGGTGAGCATTCGTGTGAGGGTTGAGAAACTGCTCTCACATACGGCTGTTGAAGCACCAAATGCCAATGCTGTCCAAAATACCCAGAAGTGAACTTCAATAAGATTCAATCTTTTATGCCCAAAAATTAGATAACCTATATATGTAAGTATATATAAATAGCCTGAATGATTGCCAAAATATAAACTTTTAAGTTTTTATTACTATTGATTTATTAAACAAAACGATTGCTGTTTTATAGCCGTTATTATTAAAATTTTGTCAAAAAACTCAAATCATGCACGGGGGGGGGGCTCAGGTCATGCACGGGGGGGGGCTCAGCCCCTCTAGCCCCCCTCTGGCTACGGGCCTGAGTAGTAATATTAAGACACGTGATCTGCAGCGCGTGCATCAGACTCACATCCTTACCGCCATTGAGTCATTCAACCAATCAGATCAGATTTTATTGGAGAGTAAACGTAAAGCTCAAATACATGACGTCATTGTTGCTCAATGCTTTTTTTTTTTTACGAAACGAAAAACTATAGAGTATATATATATATAATGTCTTATTGCAAGAGCCAATGGGAATGTGGCGCCACCATTAGCTGAACCAATAAAAAGTAAGGGGAAACAACTCTGTGATCGTGCGGTCGCCCCACCTTGCTCAAAGTGCAGGGAAGTGAAGTTTAGAAAAGAACCAACACAGAGGCGTAGCGAGGGGTGGGCTAGAGGGGCAACATGTCCCGGGCGCTATGGGGAGGGGCGCTAAAAAGGTATTGTGCCCCGGGGCGCTAGTTAAGCTCGCTAAGGCACTGAACCAACAAACAATCTTCCAAATTTTTTTTTCTTTATTTGTCCCGTGGGTCATATGGGGTTCATTCGGTTCAAGTCTGGCGGTCAATCAATGCTACGAGATAAAACAAAAATAACACAGCTGCCACCTTTGTTTTTTTTTTTGGCGTTTAACCCAAATAGATGGATTAAAATCATCGACCGTTTGAATTATTTTCAGTTATCGTAAACTATCCCATGATGTAAATTGAAACTTTTTAAGAGTTTATCAGTTTGAGAGAGGGGAGGGGGTCATAAATTATGAAAGTTAATAAAAGGGACAACCTTTCAGAACAGGGGAAGCAATTTTTTTTTTTTAAATTTGATCAACCAGCTTGCTGATGTTTAAGTTGCACAATTAGAAACAACAACAACATTTCGAAGACCTTTCTGAAAAAAAAAAGGAAATTCAAGGCAGAGTTAGACATTGTAGGGTTCGATTATTTTATAAAGTCGAGGGCGGAGAAATGACCCCCCCCCCCGCGATTTCCCCCTTTCCCGAGGTAGTGTAATATATGGCCAACTTCTGATGCACTCCCAACCACATACTAACATATGTATGTACTAATTTAAATTGTTCCCCCTTGGAGAGCGCATTATTCACTGGTGAAGAAAGTGTCTTGGTAGAGTTCCTCTACTGTCCATTCAGGATGAACCGTATGTTTGGTGGGTCATTTAAAGCAGATGTAATAATATTCTTACTTTTATAATACATAATATTGTAGAGTGAATGATGATATGAACAAAGCCCTTCCCTTATCGATATCTGTCGTCGTCTGTTTTTCTATCGTCTGCCAATATCTACATCCTTAAATTCGCCAGTTAATTATGCTTACTAATTTTCTAGGCCAAATTTAATATTATTACAGCCAAATATAATTATTACAGTAGATACTATTTCATTCATCCAGACTACAGTGCATACCACAAACTGTAGCATGAATAAAAAGCTGTTTAACAATTGTTAATTTATTTTTATGTATTTTTTAAAAATAGATTTTTACAATAACGTAATTTTTAGAGAAAAAAAAATGCTCTATTGTCCCCGTTTTGTCTGTCTGTCCGTCTGTCCGTCATCACCCTAGATCTCAACAACCATAAGTCCTAGACCCATGATGTATATATCATTTTGTAGGTCTTGGCCTGCCAAGAAATGACTTTTTTCCATTTCGCGATCTGACCTCTCAGGGCCGTAAAAGGGGCCTTAGTACCGTTTTTTACTATATAAGCTATATTAATAAAGGAGCGCTATATCTCAGCAACTATAAGTCTTAGACCCATGATGTATATATCATTTTGTAGGTCTTGGCCTGCCATGTGTACATCAAAAGTTCATTTCGCGATAGGACCTCTGAGGGCCGGGCTTCAGGGCTCATAAGGGGCTTATATATTATATATACACCTTGTACGTTCAATAGCCCGTTCATTTGGTGCGAAATACTGCAGCACGTAGTTTCACCAAGATTTATTAAGAAACTCATCAAATGAAATAGTAAGCTTGTGTTCTGAGTTTAATTGAAAGTATCAGAGCTATGCAACAATTGACGGAGTTTTCGGACGACTAAATGACTATAATTTCGAATGTTTTCAATTATGAGTCCTATTTCAGTAACCACAAACCACTTGTAGTTAGATTTAAGAGAAAATAATTTTGTTTCAAATATAAAGAAACGTCTTTATAATTTTTTTTTCACAGATATATGCATTACACAATTGAATTTATAAACATTTCCAAAATTTACAAATATTTACTGAAAGATAGCATACGTACTGATACATAACATGAAAATGCGCTAACACGTCCTGTGTCCAGAATGGAACAGGCTTAATTGATTGTTTTTGTCATATGTGGTCTCTCAAAGTAAATACGTGTATTGGTTTCAGTTGTACGTTGTTGTCAAACTAAACTATTAGCGGGCGTTGTCACAAACAAAGAGAAGATGTGGTTCATACAATAATTGGGGTGGGAAGACGGGTGGGTGGGGGGGGCAGCAGGGGACGTGAGATGTAGGCGGAGTTAAGTCACGACCGACGGGACACGTGATCCAGTAGGTCATGACTCAGTTGTTGTCCCCCCCCCCCCTGTGCCAGCCTCGGAGACCAGAAAGAGAACAAGTAGTAATAAACCGCATGTATCATATCAGAAAATATTGTCCTTTGCTGTTATATAGGTCAGCGCACAGAATAGCAATAGGAACTAGTGCTTCAACCTCATTTGGACAACGGTTCATTCCAGGTTCGACGTCTTGGCTACGGGCTACGGGTGAGGCAGAATAGGACATCAATGGATCGGATTTTCTCAAACAAACACAGGAATTAATGGAATCGAAATAAATGAATAAATAAATAATTAGTTTTCTTGACATATCATCGATTATGGTAGAATGTTGACGATTACAACAGGGCACTATGAGGAGTGCCGAACCTATGGATTTGGGGGCCCCTGTATTTTGACATTCGATACCATGACATTTAATGTAAAAAAAAAATTTGGCACCCACTCCCCCCACCCTAGGTACGCCTCTGCTTATGAGTTTATCAGGCTAAACAAAGATACGAGTATTATAGGCAAGGCTTCCGTCTTAATATAAGGGCCCCCACAGGCGAAGCCCATTTTGGGGCCACGTCAATTATTAGCGAAATTGCCCCCCCCCCTTTTGGAGTCATATTAATTATTAGCAGCATGGGTTGTATTTTTCCCTTTTTGGGAGCCATATTAATTATTAGCAGCATGGGTTGTATTTTTCCTTTTTGGGAGCCATATTAGTTATTAGCAGCATGGGTTGTATTTTTCCCTTTTTGGGAGCCATATTAATTATTAGCAGCATGGGTTGTATTTTTCCCTTTTTGGGACCCATATTAATTATTAGCAGCATGGGTTGTATTTTTCCCTTTTTGGGAGCCATATTAATTATTAGCAATACAAAAAAAACTAATCCTCTGTGATAACAAAGACTACAGACTGCATTGTGATCCGTTTCATATTTAATCATAATAGCTAGAACCCCTTTCCATTAGTAATAATAATAATATTACATTGCTGTAATAATAATATTACATTGCTGCTTTAAATTGTACTTGTTTAAAAAAAAATAATCAATATTTGCTAATGTAGCGTTTCCCTGCTTCATTATACGACACCGCGGTATTCAGTTACATGCATAACCATAGACTTCTGACATAATGCAGCAATGCAAAAAAAAAAAATCTAATCATTCATTCAGCACCCCCTACCCTCCCCTCCCAACCCCCTCCGTTCCTTTTATAGAGACATACTGATTTTCAATGTTAAACTACAATTTAAAAAAAAAATACTACTACAACATATTTTGTATTTTAAAAAAATAGGGGGGGGGGAGAAGGGAGATTATTTCCCTTAAACTATTCTTGTTATTGAAGACATTGTATATAAAATGATGGGGAGTTATCTCCTGCTTGAGATTTAGTTTGCCAGAGGAGGCAAACAATACTGAACCCCCTCCCCCCCCCCCACACACACAAACACCTCTCCCCACCCCAGCCCTGCCACTTCTATTGTCATTTGTTTCGGGCTTTGAAATGAAGAGGTGGAGATCCATTTCGCTTTTGTTCATTTTGATTTTTAGATCCCCATGCAGTTTGGGCACTACACAGAAGAACATAACGGCAACTGACCGTAAGCTGCACACTTGATCGGCTCTGACGGACAGTCAAAACTAAGTGACAGCCTGGGATCCTAAATGTAGTGAAGAGTGGCAGAGGCGTACCTAGGGTGGGGGAGGGGGGGTCACTCAAATTTTTTTCCATTAAATATTAACTACATTATCTCATGTCATGGTGTCGAATGTCAAAATGCAGGGAACCCCACAGCGGTCAAGCCCCTCCCGGACCCCAAATCCCTACGATCGTCACCGAAGAGTGGCCTAAATACTATTATTAAGTACTATTGAATCTAATGTTAAAATGCGCACCCCCCCCCCGGACACAGCGAATACGAAGATCTTTTATAAATATCCCCAATAAATATGAAGTATACCTCTTATGATAATAATAATAAACTTGTTTAATTAATACTAAATACTTCTGTAAAACCAACACACCAACAGGCATGTTACGCAACCAAAATACGCCGCACAATAACTACCGCAACAGTCATGTTACGCAACCAAAATACGCTGCACAATAACCACCGCAACAGTCATGTTACGCAACCAAAATACGCCGCACAATAGCTATAGCGACAGTCATGTTACGCAACCAAAATACGCCGCACAATAACTACCGCAACAGTCATGTTACGCAACCAAAATACGCCGCACAATAACTACCGCAACAGTCATGTTACGCAACCAAAATACGCCGCACAATAGCTATAGCGACAGTCATCATCTCCACGTTCAACATGCGCACTATGGGGAATTTCCATTTATCTGCAACATTTACCAAACGCTCTCACTCTTGACATAAATCTTTCTGTGAACGAACACCCCCCCCCCCCCCAATCCCTCTCCACTACTCCCCGGTCGTATAAAAGTTGGCTAAAGGTTCCTCTGGACGTCTCTTCCCCAGGGCCCTCTATTAACGGGCCCTGCCTGCGTCCGTCGATCAGACCCCCAACTTCAAGGCCAAGTAGCCAAATCGTATTTCTTCCCACATCTGCTTTAAGGTAGTGGAATCAAACCAAAGCGTTTTAAAATTATGCCAGTAAGAGATTCGATTCTTTAAATCGGACAAATCTGAGTGTCGCAAAAACTTTAAAAAAGAAGACATTATTGTAATCCGTCGATCATACGTTGAGCTATAAATTCGATTACGCCCAAATAGATTTGGGGGAAAAAATATAGTTGAACAAAACGAGCAACAACAGCAACACAACAGCCACGTCTATTGTAATTTAAAACTGTACCTTGCTGCCTTGCTTCATCATCCAAAGTTTTATCGATTTTTTTATGTTCTTCAAGATCTTCATGCCTGCTGTGTTAATTGGGCTAATTTTGTTTTGTTTTTACTTAAAATATTTTTTTTTTCATTTTATTATATTCATTCTATGTTGAACAAAAGAAAAAATTCTGACTTTTTAGGTGCAAATTTTAAATGACTGGTACAACGCCGAACCTAGGGATTTGGGGGCCCGGGGGGGGGGGCTTGGCCTCTTTAGGAGCTCCTACATTTCGACATTCGACACCATGACATGAGATTATGAAATTAATATTTAATGTAAAAAATATTTTGCCCCCCCCCCCCCACCAATCTGGGGCCGCGGGAATTTTTTTATTTTGGACCACCCCCTCCCTCCATCCTGGGTACGCCTCTGGACTGGAAGAGAGATTTAACATGTTTATTTATATATTGTTTATTATATAGTGTTTATATGTCTTTGGAAAAATCCGTTAAAATACGCTATTTTTAAATAGGTGTTTTACAGGTATTGTTATGTTGCTTAGCATTAATGGCTATACTAAGCTTCATGACCGCATTATTAGCCGCTACTTTTGGGCCCTATGAGGACAGAGACGTTTGTTAGAATTCTGGGAGCCCAGAACACCACAGAAGTAAATAAATATATAAATCGCATCGGCAGCGAAGATGTAGGTCTGGTTCATTGTATGAAGGTTTAATGAGGTGAAACATAAGTTGAGGGGGGGGGAGGGGTACGGGGTAGAGAAGGAGGAGGGTATGGTTTAGACGGATTAAAGACAAATGGAAAGGTCAGAGATAAAGACGTGCGTCTAGTGAAGCCCTAGTAAGTGTGAGATGTCATGAAAAACACAGTATTTCAATAACAGCATCAAAGCCCCCACCGACCCCCATCCTCCCTGAACAAACAAGTGTGTTGAGGCACCCTTCATTTTACTAACAGTATCATGGCCCCCTCCATGGGCCAGTCAGTGTATTGTTGTGACCCCCCAACCCCGCCCTTACATTATATTACTAACAGCATCAAGGTGTCTCTATGAGCAAATGAGTAAATGCCCCCCCCCCAATACAATACTAACAGCATCAATGCCCCTCTCCCTAAGCAAATCAGTGTATTTGCCCTCCTCTTTACATTACCAACAGCATATCATGGCCACATACCAGGGGGAAACCGGTGTGCTGCCCCCTCCCCCACTACACAATACTTACAGCATCAAGACACCCTCTCTCTCTCTCTCTAGCCAACCAGTGTTTTGTTCATCCCCCCCCCCCCCGACAACAAATCAATCAAAAAAAGGAACAGAAAAAAAGACGGTCTGTCACAACGACGGGACCTCCGCAAAAAAAAAAAACACCAAAAACAACAATCGTACCATTCTGTCAGCCTCTGGTTATAAATGGAAACTCGCTGCCTCCAAATGCAGTCATTTACGTTATCGGAAATGGAAAGCGAAAAAAGGGGGTGAGGGGCTCTGAATTATGGAAAGACCACCCCCCCGCAACACCCCCTCCCTCCCCGCCCACCGACGAGACTGTTTTTTTGGTCATCGCTTCAGTCACATCCTCCCCCCCCCCCCCCGAGTTCTACAAGAAATACAATTCGACTAAATGGCAGCAGCAAATGTAACCTACCCCCCACCCTTGCCCGGGGTCATGCAGAAAATATTGTAAGCTTCCAGTAATAAGGATGATATCAATGATATCTGATACGTACATTTCTATTGAACATGACCGATGTACAACGACAGGTCAAAGTATCCGGCTCCGTGTTAAGAGATACCTGTATTTCTTTCCTATTGTAGATAAAATAAAAAAAAACTGCTTCATTTTTCGAATCATGTATAAACAAACACTTTTTTTCTTCGGTTTTTAAACCCTACGGTTTACGCCAGTGCCGAACCTAGAGATTTGGGGGCCGGGCGGGCTTCGCCTGGTCTCCTTAGGAGGCCACTGCATTCGACACCTTGACATGAGATAATGTACTTAATATTTAATGTAAACAAAAAAGTTTTGGGGGCCTCCATCAAGCTGGGGCCCGGGGGGGAGGACATTTGAATTCGGACCCCCTCTCTTCCCCCCACCCTAGGTACGCCTCTGGTTTACGCAGTATCCAATCGCCACATTTCTACTTTCCAGTGAAGATGATGCTGTCTTCAAGCCACCGATGGATCAAGATTTATCACTGCCCTCCCCCCAACCAGGAAGTGGTTAATTCGAAAGGTTTGACGCATTTTATTCCCCCCCCCCCCCATTATGGTTTTATTCCACCCCCACCCCATAAATCCCAAGCTCGCACAATATCTGTTAGCGTGCCCTCCTCTCCCCCCCCTTCCCCCCCCCCTTCCCCCAAGTCAGCGTTTCATTACATTAACTGATTTACAGCTTGAACCGAAATGGACGGGAACTATCCAATGTTATTGTGACCGGTGATTCACCTTCTTCCAGCACAGATCTTGTTACTTAGCCATGACAGGTCTGTGGTTTCCACAATTATTATAGTACAATGGTGAATATAGTTTTCTATCTATCCATCCACCCACAGACCATATCTATCTATCTATCTATCTATCTATCTATCTATCTATCTATCTATCTATCTATCTATCTATCTATCTATCTATCTATCTATCTATCTATCTATCTATCTATCTATCTATCTATCTATCTATCTATCTATCTATCTATCTATCTATCTGTCTGTCTGTCTGTCTGTCTGTCTATCTATCTATCTAATCTGTTAAGCAACTTGTATTCTGTTCCTCTGTACTCTCACTCTTCCTATCGACTCAGCGTACAACACAAATATCTTGTGTACAACACACATATTATGTGTACAACAAGCCTATCATGTGTACAACGCACATTTCCTGTGTACAACAAGCCTATCATGTGTACAACACACATATCCTGTGTACAACAAGCCTATCATGTTGTAACACATATCATTGTACAACAAGCCTATCATGTATACAACAAACACATCATGTGTACAACAAGCCTATCATGTGCACAACAAACATATCATGTGCACATGTATTGACTTTGATAGGAAAACAAAAATAATCTAACAAGTGATGGGTTATGATGATAAAAAATGTTATCATGTGAAAATGAAATGAACAAGAACCTGAGTCTGTCTGTAACCAGGCACACATAGGTCGTTAGAGCCGCTAACCTGCTGAAGTTTGAGGACACATGACCGTGTGGTAAAGCGCTCAACTGTCGACCCGAAAGTCGCTTGTTCGATCTCCGGTGAGGACGCATGGATTTTCAGGTCATGGTTGAAGTCACCGCCTATCTCCCCCCCCCCCCGGACGCTTCCATGGCTATCGCACTATCGGCATGGTTGGGATGAAAGAAGGGCGTCAAAAAAACTGTCCGATTAGTGTTAATAGTAACTAAGAGATAAACGCGTAATCCTTACAGTGACATTCATATGAGAATGCTCAGTTCACGATGAACGGTTGAGACCTTATAACATATTGTACACATTTTAAAACTTAAATTGTTCATTTTTCAAAATTGTAATGGCTAAAAATAGTTCCAAGGGAGTTAATTTTTTTTATAAACTCGTACACTGTATATTAAAATGTATATAAATATGCCATATTCATATTTAAGACACCATCAGTTTATTACATTATTCCAGAAGTTAAAAATATCGCCAAAATTTTTAGTCACACTGTTATTAAATGCAGACTTCAATGAGTTTAAATAATTATAAACCAATGATGATAGTAGAAATTGACCCTTTTTCTTAACCTCTGGGTGGTCACCTCCAACTTCTACCCCTTATTTAAATAAAAAAACGTGTTTAAATTAGTAAAACAAATCAAATTAATTTCTATGTGAATGACATTGGTAACGCCAGGGCCGTAATAAGGTCATCTACGGCCTATGTACTATCAAAGTCGTGGGCTCTCCCCGACTTCATTTTTAATATTTTTCTAGAATGCACCCGCACTTCTCTGCGATTCGAAATCTATAACTTTCTGCATTGTTAATTAATCTATGCAGACTCTATGCAGTGATGACGTAGTAATTCCAGTGTTACGTCATGCGCTTCGCATTCGTTGTTTATCATTAATCGTGTGCTTCTTTTTTCTTACGCAATTTTAAAAAGTAACGAAATTACTTTTAAATAACCATGTCTGGTGGATACAAGAGGAAACACGGGAGTGAATTTGAGAAGGCGGAAGAAAAAGGAGAATAAAGAAAAAGCATAGGAAACAAAATTCGTTGCAATTTATGAGCAGAGACACTGATTGCATTACTGGTAAAACTATTAATATCAGTGATAATGACATTTCATTTACTTCTTCGGCCACAATGTGCACCAACAATCCCGCAATACAAGAAATAATGTTGCCGGGCTGTGCTGAAAAAAAGTGAAACAACCGAAACAAGTGTTACAAAGGAAAAGATATCGGCAAATTATCTTACGGGTCATGCTGAAGCTGCTGTGTTTGATTTGCCTACAGACTCAGACTGTATATTACGGTCAGTAGGCGATGCCGGTTTGAAGCATGAGCAGCATGGCAAAGAATAGTTATTCAAGTGATCCAGCTGATGGGGAGATAACTGAACATTTAAGAAGTTATTATGCTGAACATCTTCCTTCACAAAATTTGGAGTCAGATTTTACATTAAAGGGTAGACAATTTGGTGACAAGATCAGATATGCACGCAAAAAAATATGTTCCTTGAACGTTAACAAATGGTGAAATTGTCTCGCGAGACTGGCTTCTCTATTCTCCTTCAACGGGTAAAGTGTTTTGTTATGTGTACAAGCTGTTTGACTACAAAACCGGTTTTGCCAAACAGTTTATAGATGGTTTTGATGACTGGAAAAATGTCATCGCAAGGATTACATCAGATGAGAAGTCGAAGGATCACATAGCTGCTCTGTCAAAAAGCAAAAATTGTGCAAATACTGATGTTCTCAAGAGAATAGTTGCAGTGTTAAGATTTTTTTGCTGAAAGAGGGTTAGCTTTTCGCGGTGACAGCCATTTAATAACAGTTATAACAATGGAAATGACCTTGGTTGCATTGACCTTTAAGGTGAATTTGATCCCTTTCTAAAGTAACACACTGAGAGACATGGAAACGGGAATGTATCATATCTTTCTGCAAGTACATGTGATGAATTTATTGAGTTAATGGGATCCAAAGTATTGATGCAGTCACTGTCTGAAATTAAGAATGCTAAATATTATGGAATCAGTATCGATTCTACTCCTGACATCAGACATGTGGAGCAGCTGACAGTTGTTGTTCGCTACGTTCTCAAAAGTGAAACGGTTGTAGAGTGTTTTTTTCAGTTCATTCCAATTGAACAACACGATGGTAAATACCTTTTCGATCTCTTTGTGAGTACTCCCAGACTTAATGGTATAGATATCGGCAATTGCAGATCGCAGTCCTAAGCATTTGTGCATGAAGCTAAATCACTCATAAAGAAGTTGGACCATTTCGAGACAGTGTTAATGTGTAAGATTTGGAAAGACTTGCTCCTAAAAAATTGATATTGTCAACAAAGCTCTACAGGAGCCTAGAATTGAGTTAACGACTATCATCAACTTGTATGACAGCCTACACAACACTACATGAAAGGTTCAACTTTCTTCTGGACATATCTATGTCAACTGATCAAACAGTTTCGAAAGCCAAGTCACTAATTGAGATGTACACATCAGATCTGGAAGAGGCATTTACTAATGAATTTCTTTTGTTCTCACGGATGTTTGCTGACATGTAAACTGTGGCTGAAATGCTTACAGCACAAATACAGAGTAGGTTGGTGAAAAGTTTTCCAAATGTAAATATTGCTTTCTATCTTTCAATTTTTGGAACAAGCGCCGAAGGTGAACGTTCCTTTTCTAAACTCAAACTGATAAAAACGTTTCTTCGGTCAACGATGGGACAAACACGACCATCCTTCCTGGCATTATTTTCAATTGAAAAGGATTTGATGATGAAAATGACATTTGAGGACGTCATATGTGACTTTGATAAAACAAAGAGCCGAAAAATTAACAAACTGTAATTTACAGATCTACAGCACTGCATCTTGACTTGCTCAGGTGCTCATCTCACACGGTTATATATAGTTAATTTAATACAAACATTAAAAATGTTACTGGCATTCTGAACTTGTTTTCACTTTATGTTCTGGCTTTCGTAGGCCCTTGAAAAGTCCGTAAGCCCTAGGCACAGTACCTACTGCGCCTAGTTGATAAAGCGGCCCTGCATAGGGGGGGGGGGGGACATTGGCGCGCCAGCTATTCTCCGGCTAACCTTAGAATTATTATTGCTATAAGACAAGACTGATTCAACAAAATACATTGTGATGGCGTCCAACTTTGACTTTATTTATTTTTCACATGCAAAGTGTAGATACATAGATTACGTATACAAATGGTAAAGACAATCTTTGCAGTTAGGGGTAAAAATAAAGTCAAAACTAACAAATGTAAAAATATGGAAAGGTTGGGGGGGGGGGGGGGAAAGCGAGCATTTATAGCAGCAATATGCGTCTTTCGAACGGAGCTAAAATAAAACGAAAAAAAAAAATGTCCCAATAACTAAGACAAAACAAGAATGATTATATAGACAGAAGATCTCCAAAGGGAACTAATGCTACATGCTCGACTGCCTGAGTTATGGATCCTGAGGAATCACTGGAAGATTGCTTTTCTCATCTACATAAGTTACTGTAGGTCATCTTGTATTGTTCTCTCTCTCTCTCTTATTTTAATTTCCATTCTTATTTGCTAGACAGATTTATGCTCTGATCCATGACAGGGTTCCTCAAAATTCTGGCTTATGAGGTATGTCTTTTTTTTTTTTGAAGTTGGTAATTCAGATAAATTCGTTCAACTATAGCGCATGACAGCCCAGATGTTTGAGAATTGTGGTGAAAAAAAAAACAACATGGCTGACGGACGGGATTTCCCGAATTATTGGTCTAAATATGTCAAGATATGTAAAACATGTTGTTTGGTTCTTTTGAGAGCTGCTGTTTACATGATTGTTACACATTTGCATCGCATAATTAGTCTCTATATTATTATTATTATTTTTTTTTTTTTTTACGTTTGAATAATTAGTGACACTGAAGTGATAGGGATAGTATCGTAGGTAGTCACACCCCCCCCTCCCCGCCCCGGCCTTCCCAGGTTGTATGCACTGTGAGGGTTGTGATAATTTTTCAATAATGTGATACATATCTATGTATAAGGAATATACACATGACAGACACACATACATACACACACATAGACACCTTTAGGAAAGAAACTTGACTATCTATATAATAGACGCATCTTTTTACAGAATAGACACACACACACATACACAAACACACACACACACACACACACATATATATATATATATATATGTATGTATGTATGTATGTATGTATTTATATATAGGAAAGGTACATATCTAACAGGCATTTATATTCTACAAACTGTTTACAAGAGCTGCTGATGGTGCTAAGAGACTATCCAGACTGTTTACAGAGCTGCTGTTGGTGCTAATAGACTATCCAGACTGTTTACAGAGCTGCTGCTGGTGCTAAGAGACAGCTAGATTCTCCAAACTGTTTACAGAGCTGCTGATGGTGCTAATAGACTATCCAGACTGTTTACAGAGCTGCTGATGGTGCTAATAGACTATCCAGACTGTTTACAGAGCTGGTGATGGTGCAAAAAGACTATCCAGACTGTTTACAGGAGCTGCTGATGGTCGATGAGTAAATAGTTTATCACTTTGAGCGTTTTTTTGTTTTTGTTTTTTGAATATTTAAAGAGGCGTTAGTCTGTGTTCTTTAAAGCCTCATTGCATTTTTCTCTTCGGTGCAACCAGTCATTCCGATGGTGCTAACAGACAGCTAGATTCTCCAGACTGTTTACAGAGTTGCTGATGGTGCTAACAGACAGCTAGATTCTCCAAACTGATTACAGAGTTGCTGATGGCCTGTGGGTCGAGACAACAATACTCCCGTCGAGGGTGTGACGGTTTCAAATTTCAGCTGGGTGTAACACGGCTGGTGGTGGTGGGGGGGGGGAGGGAGTCTGGCGGTGCTGGAAGACAATGTCAGTGGGTCACAGATCCTACTCCCTTCCTTCCTCCTTGCAAATCGCATCCTTGAACCCCCACCCCCTACAACCCAGATCCTGCGTTTTGTTAGTGGGTGGGAAGAGGGCATATCGATCGTCTGAAAACTATTTATTAATATACCGTGGTGGTGTGTAGACTTACGGTCAGGCACGGTGTGAGCATTATTGTCATGCATGTTTGCGTGTGAGTGAACGTTAACCGTAGTGCAATTTATACAAGTATTTGTTTGTCCGTATGTGTGTATGTCAGTGTTTGAGAGTGGTAATCGAAGTGCAGTGCAAGCGTGTGTTTGTGTGTCTGTATGTGTGTGTGTGTGTGAGTGCTAATCAACGTGCCGTGCATTCAAAATGCGGGCCTGTCTGTGTTATTCGTCTCTATGCGTGTGTGTGTGTGTGTGTGTGTATGCGTGTGTCGGTGCGAGTTAGGTACGTAAAATGTTGGTGCCAGTTCATATAAGGTGTAGCGTATATGTGTAAGTGTCTGTGTGTGTCGATGTGTATGACACACACACGTAACGTGAAACAAAAATGCTAAAAGATCGAGCTTCTGTCACATGTCTGTGTCTGTCTCTGTCGGCGTCACACAAGTACATGTCTGTGACTGTCTGTATCGGCTTCACACAACAACTGTCTGTAATATCGGTTCATCTATGTGTTTGCCTATTTGTGTTTTTTTCTGTCCTAGTATAAATTAAACTGGCCAGTAGTGGGTTGAACGAGAGCAACCGTGGCGATGGCGCCTGTGGCCCGCTCTTTGAGGTTTTTCTTAGTTTTTTTACGGTTCCATGACAATTCCCCACATCAGTCAATTCCCCACATTCCCAACTCCCCACAATTACAATTCCCCACATCACAATTCCCCCCATTGCACTCCCCAAATTCACAATTCCCACGTCCACAACTCCCACATTGGGATAATATGGAGTGCACTGGAATTAATATATAATGAAGGAATTCTGAAATGCAAATAGTAGTAATTACCCCCTAAAAAGTTTTATTTAAGACAATTTTATTGAAATGCATTACTTGATACAAAATACAAGTGAACTGATATACACAAATGAACAAATGAGTTTAATACAAAATATGTTGGTAAAAAATAATGAATTAGATAAGATCCCTATTCCATTTGCTAATAATTCCACTGTACAGGTTTATCTAATAAAAGAAAAATCATTAAACTAAATGTACAGTACAAAAACTATTAATAATTGACAAGAATTACTAAAGCATTGCAGAAACTACTAAACACAAAGGTTACTTTGGAAACTGCATGTTGGCCAATTTTCTCAAATACTTAATCTTATCCTGTTGATTGGCATACCTCTTGGACAGCCTCAATTACTTTGCTATTTAGGGTCTCATACTTCTTCCCTTTTGGCTGTGGTCTGCCATCATCTGCATCAGCCAATGTGTTGCTGTGGATGGCCATGTCCTTCTTCAGACCTTCCAGAAGATCCCACACACCTGGATGACTGCAGTGAAACAGGGCTCTCAGTGAATTGTGTGATCCTTCACAGCAGCTTGTTGCTCTTGGTAGGCCAGCAGCAGCAGCAAAGTGATTCCAGATCTAATGGGAAACACTCCATCTCACTTGCCCTTACCCAGTAATGTAGGTTGATTCAAAGTAGGCAAGAAGGTGCCATTGTAATTGTCTTCATCAGGGAACTCTGCTATCAAGTCATTGAACAGGCCTCTGACATCTTCCACTGGCACAAATGCCAAAGCTGCAAGTGACCTCATCTTGAATGTGAAAAATGGATTAGAGCTAATCCCTAGTCTATGGTTATAATAAATATTATCCCAATGTGGGGAGTTGTGGACGTGGGGAATTGTGAATTTGGGGAATTGCAATGTGGGGAATTGTGATGTGGGGAATTGTAATTGTGGGGAGTTGGGAATGTGGGGAATTGACTGATGTGGGGAATTGTCTGGCCACCTTTTTTTACATAACAATAGCAGAACTAGACGCCTGTCTCAGGCCCAGAAATAGACCTAGTTCCTGCATACGACACTCACCCTAGTTCCCGCATATGACACTCACCCTAGTTCCCGCATATGACACTCACCCTTGTTCCCGCATAATACACTCACCCTAGTTCCCACGTGCTGCTAAGTCTGCCTCTGATCTAGCGATCAGTTAGTCTTAATACACAATCGCCCTTCTGTCAGTTAAACAGGTGTGTCTGTCTCCCGCTATGTCCACGTGTACAGGTGTGTCTGTCTCCTGCTATGTCCACATTTACAGATGTGTCTGTCTCCCTCTATGTCCACGTGTACAGGTGTGTCTGACTCCTATGTCCACGTGTACAGGTGTGTCGGTCTCCCGGTATGTCCAAGTGTAAAGGTGTGTCTGTCTCCCGCTATGTCCACATTTACAGGTGTGTCTGCCTCCCGGTACGTCCACGTGTACATGCAATATTGTTAGCTCAATCTCAGACATGAATGGTGCGGGAGGGGAGAGAAGTGGGGGGAGGGAGGGTGGAGGGGGGTCAACACATCAAGGGAAATAATCAAATAGGAAATGTACTTTTTATTATTAATATAACTATTCATCGATCTATTATTGATTAGTTTTGTACTAATTGCCAGATTAAAAAAAAAACCAACAGTAACAAGAGGGAAGAACTTGCAAAAAATACGATGAGAAACTTTTATACCAATAGTTTTAGAAACTAAGTAGCTATACTCCATCTACGTGAAATCTCGTGTATTGTAAACGAATGGTAAATTTGACAGTATTTATTGGTTTAAATTTATTTATCTATCACATGTATTCTTTAATTTTGCCTAGACCAAAAAAAAAAAAGAAAAAGAAAGGGAACTTTTTTTAAAGGTGAAAAAGTAAATTTTGCTTACTGCATTAAAATAAATCTAAAAGGAAATTAGTGGGACCTGCATTTTTTAATTTAATTTCCATAAAAACTAAGATTAAATTTAGTACATCTATCTCCAATGACGTTCCTTCAGATTGGCAAACTATGCAACTGCATTTGGTCCCCACCCCACCAAAGTGGGCCCCCTTCCAGTTTTGTGTACATAATTTAATGCTAAGAGGGCTCCGTCAATCATTTTTTGTCTAGGGCTCCCAAATGTAATTCAGGTGTCTACCATAGGGCCCCACCCCCAAAAGACTTAAGAACAGGACTGTCTAGACTAACCATGGGCTACTTTAACCCCGGGACCCACCAACTGTTTCATAATAAAGCACAGAACCAGGGGTTTATGTTATGAAGTTGATATTTAAAAAAAATATGTTATAGTACATGTCAACAGCCCATCCATCTGCTCTTGGACCCTCCCCTACCACCCTCCCCCACTCTCCCCTCCCTCATCCGTTCCTAACTTTTGGTCCGGCCCGCAGAGAAAAAAAAATTACGAACTCTATGTAGCCCCCCCCCCCCCCGCAAAAAAAGTGTTCCCCTGCTTTGACTAGGTAAGCTAATCTATAACTATACGCAATGAGCAGTGACTTTACAATAAAGTTACATTTTGAAAACAAACAAACAACAATAACAACAACAGGTCATACTTACATGCGCGTCTTACTCTGTGAGTACGTGCCAACTAAGAATTTATTTCTCACAGTTTTTTTTTCTTTTTAAAAACTCACTTCCTCAATGTGGTATTCAATTACGGCGCTAATATTTCTGAAGAATCTCTCATTGGAATATCCTTTATTTTTTTAATAGATCCGCGGTACATAGCCCAAAAACAAAATAGTTATCACCCACGATTAGAAATGAAGAAGCAAAACAGACGAACACACTGAGCGAGCCTTGAACAATATCTGGTGATACACTCACCACTGCGATTGATTCACTGGGACGTGAGTTCGGAGGACCTTCAATGACAGAAACAACCGGATCGATACTGACACGGAGGAGGCTAGCTTCCGGGAGTGGACGGGCGCATGCGCAGGTGTGGTGGTGGTGGTGGTGGAAGGCAAACGACACTGGGAGGCGGGGTGGGGGGGGGGAAGGAGAGAGACAGCGAGTGAGAGAGAGAGCGGGGGGGGGGGGACGCTCAAGCAGACGAGGGAGTTGGATTATGACACACACACACACATTCACGCAAACAAATGAATAAGAAAAAGAAATAATGCCAACAATAAATAATAATAAAATGGACAGCGGCGAGAAAGAGATGCAAGGTCAATTAAACAGCCAAGGACTAGCAGCGGTTTGTGGTATGGCAGGGGGACAAACAATGCATACAGGTCATTGCTGGAGATTTGTTTGAAAATTCCATAAATCACGCTGTTTATTTTTTTCAGTTAAAGATTTTTTCCTCCTCTGTTAAAAGACTGATGTCTAAAATAATTATTTGTGTGTATGTGTGTGGGGTGGGGGGGAGGGGAGAGGAAAAAAAGTGAGAGTTACAGAGGTGTAAAATATATGATGTTTCGGCATTCAGCTTTTTCATATGTATTCTCATCTCTGTCCTAGCCAAGATCACAGAATATAAATTATACAGACTTCGCATTACCGTGAATTTAAATTTGATCTTCCTAAGAGCCGCCATATTTGTGGGTTTTTTTTTTCCATTGTGTATCAATATTTAGGGTGTTATAAGGAAAAATAACACATATGGCGACAATTTACCCATTGGTAGTGGACTTTTTATGTAGCGCTCCACTTTCGTGTCATATATATATATATATATATATATATATATATATATATATATATATATATATTATAGGACCCATACTAGCTGATAGATGAATATTATGACACATTGCTGCAGAACATGGTAACATGGTAAGATAAGAAATTAACCGAAACCAGCAATCCCTAGTTCCTTAATCTATTTCATATCTGCACCTAACATTTACAAAGTTTTTTTTTTATATATTTTACAAAAATAAAAAATGAGACAGTGGCCTTTTATATCATTTAACCATTTACAAATGCACATTTTCTTGTTTTAAATTCAATGTTTATTTCATCGACATAAAAACAAAAAAATTCACATTAACCCAAAAAAAAAAAAGATATTTAGCAATACACGTATTCATGAATAAGACACGGACAGCATATAGCTGCTCAACAAGTGGCCATTTTTTTTATTTATTTCTTCTAGTTTTGATGGGCGTGTCTATGGCGATTGAGCCAGACATATGTGGCCAGATTTTTCTTTGGTTTTTGTAAAAATGCGCATCAGGCTAAATTATTATTTTTATTTTATTAACTGCAGATTGTAGAAAAAAAAAGAAAGACTATTTGTTTTTTTTTTAATTAAAATTACTTTGTGTCATATGATATTGAGAAATGTTCGTTAAAACACAGTCACGGCAATGCTAAATAAAACAATCAAATAAAACACCGAAAAAATAAATTATTATCAATCTATATATATAAAACACAACTTCAAGACGCAGGACTATTTATAGATTGTGGGATTCCCGAAGACGTCACAGACGACACCTCGCGTTGTTTCGCTCGGGTTAAGTCAAAGTTCAACTTTGCAATTCATGTATTTTCTCCGAAGATGTCAGCCTGTTATTTTGTTTGATTGCTTATTTAAAAATAAAATTACAGTCATTATATTGATTGACAAGGCGGCGTATTTTACGCCCCTGGATGACTAGTTATATTTTATATGAAAAAAAAAAGAACCAGATTATATATTTTTTTTAATTGTAAATGTCACTTTTAGAATCTTTGAAAGTTACTGCCCTTGGTAATCTTGTTTTAAAAAAAAAAAGTAACTCCCAGTGAGAGCCTCGGGCCATTGAAACTAAAAATTGACTCATGATTTCTGCGTTACACATAATACATTAATGAGGCCCGGAAGGGGGGGGGGTGGGTGAGGCTCTGTAAGGGGGAAATGTGGCATAATAATCGTAGGTTGGCTGTTTGTTTCGGCCCGCGCTCCGAAATCTTTTACGTTCAGACGTTTGAAATTAAATTTAAATAAATTGATAAAAAAACAGATTATATATATATATATATATATATATATATATATATATATATATATTGTAACGTTTTTTTTATATATTATATATATATATATATATATATATATATATATATATATATTGTAACGTTATTTATTTTTGTATAACGCTACGTAGTTAAATGTTATGTAGTTTGTTGATATTAGGTTATGTAGTAGCCGATATTATCTCTGGTTTTACTTCAAAGATGGTAGCGTTCAGTCTCTTGGCACTCACACACACAAAACACCATTAATAAAGCCAAGTTCCACGATTCAATAACATTTATTTAAATAATAATAAAACACATATAAATGCACTCAAGTGCCGAAATATTCACAAATATGCTTTAGCAGAATAAACGTTGACTGTGTACTGTTAAACTTCAACTTATCTCTGAATGTATACTGTCTTCTCGTATGAGTAAGAGTACGTATATTTAATAACTTGGTTTCTCTCTGAACACCTGTATACTGTCTTATCTTATAAGAGTACGTATACTTAATAACTTGTCAATATATGTATACTGTCTTGCGGTAAGAGTACGTATATCTAACATGTATACTGTCTTACAGGCAAGAGTACGTATATCTAATGTGTATACTGTCCTACAGGCAAGAGTACGTATATCTAATAAGGTGTCTTGATGTTTCTATCTCTATCGTCGTTCTGTCGATCGGTAGGTCTCGATGTCTTTCGTCGGTCTGACGAAATTTCAGTTACATCTCTTATTTATGTGATTGTGAATTATCACGTGCCCCAAAGCCCCAGAACTTTTGATTGGCCCCCCAACATCCTTTCTAACTCATCTACATATTAATGACTATTATTCCAGCCTAGGGATTGGTGCGGCTAAAACTCACTATGGGCTAGTATTCCTTTGTCTGCCTAATTACATCTATCGTCACCTACCTCTGGGGGTCATAGACCTGTGATGACAACCTAATTCTACCCTAAACAAAGATACCGCTGGAATTCTAGTTATCAAAACATATGACTGTGTCCTGGACCCATGAGTTTTCAATGTTGACTAACCAACTGAACCAGTGGTTCTAAAATTGTATGGATCTATCTAAAGCTATTGTTATATATATATATATATATATATATATATATATATATATATATATATATATATATATACATGTATATATATATATATATACATATATATATATATATATATATATATATATATATATATATATATATATATATACATTTTTGTCAAATATTTTTGGAGCATTTTGTTTTTCGTGTTTCCTTTGACTTCAAAACAGCACAGAACAAATTTCATGAATATATGACTTAATTTAGTACTGCCTCATCGACACTGAGGTTTTAAATCATTTTGAATGAATTTTGAATGTATGTATATGTAAAGCAAACAGAAAATGCTAGAAGGTTCTGGAAAGTTTTTAAAAAATCTATACAATTCTAGAAGGTTCTGGAAGGTTCAACGAAATCTCTAGAAGGTTCTAGAAGCTTCTAGAAAAACGTGGAAGACTTGAGAAGGTTCCGGGAAATTCTAGAAATCTCTAGAAGTTTTGATTTTCATACAAATAGCCAGCTTCACCAGTGCATTTCAATTTAGTTATAAAAATCAAGTGTTATAAGATTAAATGTTGCAGCTGTATAAATATCATTCATTTAGTTATGACTACTAGGTCAACAAGTGTTGGTTCATTAAACTGGCATAGAAGTTGACACAACTCCTGTTTATTGAGCTAGGTACTTCCCCTAATTGAGCCTACTGGCCAATGGTATGTTTACAAACACAGCCTTCTGGCAGTTAGTTGGTAAAATTTGTTCATGACCTATTTCTTTGCTTGTTTACTGTCCAGTTGACATGCCAATGTTTATTGAGCTAGGTACTTCCCCTATTTTAGACTACTGGCCAATGGTATGTTTACAAATACAGCCGTCTCCAATAAGACATTTTGGGGTAGTACAACTGGACCGGATGTGCTGTGCTATTCAAGCGCTTTAAGACTTTTGGCCAAAAATAAGACAGGCAGAATTTAGTATATGCCGCGATGTTCGACTGGAGAAAAATCCCAAGCCATTTCTCAGATTGCATTGAAAACGATTGGCCGACATCTCTGGTACCTTAGTGCAGAACTCATTCCTCTGGTTCTCTTTTCTCAACGTGTCTCAGTGGATGAGAAAAACAGACTTACTGCTTCTTGAGGCAATTCATGGAGAAATCTTCTGATGATCATAAGAAGAAAGGTGCATCCGCAGCACAAATGATCCTTCAGCACTTCATAATGTGACATTAAAGGATTTTGTGACCTCGTCATCGCTGCTCTTCTTTAATGCTCTTCTGCTTCCCACATGTTTTCTCATGACTGATGCTTCCACCTGACAACAAACTCTATCCTTTCAGAAGGCAACAGCAGTGGTCTCTTTCTTGAAAGTTGTCAATGACTGTGCCGAGCGGAGAATTGGACTGGCGTCATCATTCAACTCATCTCTCACCAAATCAGAGGAGGAAAAGCAGTACCTGGTCCAAAATGTTGAACAGCATCGCAAAGAGTTTCAGATGCAAAAAAATCAACAGGGCTGAAGAAATCGCAACTTGAAGACCTTCAGGACTCAGAAAGCACAGACTAAAAAACTTTTAAAGTGTATTTTTGAATGGCGTACTTATAACTACTCTGCAATACAGTTAATTTAATGTGTCATGTAACTAGTATTATTTTACTGTTTAATTCCTACTGTGTAATATAATAGTTATTTGTTTCTAAAAAAAACAGGATTTTAAACCTTGCAAAATTGTCATTTAATGCAACTGCCGAATACCATAAAACACAAGATAACAAGTGCACTGAGGCAGTATTTATAGGAGCCCAAATGGTGTGAAATTTGGTATGTACAAGTTTTAAATCCCAGTGAACCAGAAAACTAAAATGCTCATGATAAAAAATCAACTTTATTTTTTCCATTATAAAGTGAGCCACCCTAATATATATATATATATATATATATATATATATATATATATAAATATATATATATATATATATATATATATACATACATACATACATACATGTATGTATATATATATATATACATACATACATACATATACACACACATATACATGGCAGTGGGCCGTGTGAGAAATTGTCAAACTTTGACCGGTCCGTGGCGAGAAAAGGTTGGGGTGGGGGGGGGGCGCTGTCTTACAGGAGGTGCCCATGAAATGTGTTCGGGCTAGATTCTACAAGCCCTGCAAAACGATATGTATTAAATGTATTTCTCCCATGTCAGTATTACGTCATTGCGTGTAAACTCTCGAGTCAAAATTTTAAAAAAAAATGTTGCTTGAGAGTTTCAAATTATTCCTCGCTTCACAGGCTAACGCCCGCTGGAGAGGTAAAAAAAGGGAGGGGGTGGTGTACACAAGTATCGATTTCACTATGAAAAGTATCGATTACATTGACGTATTCACCAAAAGTGATAGATTTTTTTTTTTGTGTAGCAAATTTCGCGTCAATTTTTTATAAATATTTTTTTTATTTCACAGTTGAAATTGAAATGTCTCTCAGAGGCTTAAAATATTTACAAGTCATCAACATACCCTTAACCGATGTGTGGTCGTTGGAAGGAACGAATGGACACATCAACAGACATAAGTTCTCCATAGTTGTCTGTTACTAATAGGTTGTTAAGTTAGCAAACGACAGTGAAACATTTTAATGTCGTCTAATATTTGAGATTTTTTTTTTATAAATAATGTCAGCTTTGAGAATATGTGTGCATATATTTTATAGAGAAATTGAATATTTCAAATTTCAACGTTTACTTTTGGTCGTCTTTAGGATTTGTTTTTTTTTTTTTATTAAGAGATAGAAGTAAAATTAATCAAGTGACATAGTAGTGTTGTTTTAGTCCCAGGTCATATTTTAGTTTCAGTTTTTATTTCGTTTTTTCTGTAATAATTTTAGTTTTCGTCTAGTTTTAGTCTTGCTTCTAATTTTAGTTTTAGTTTTAGTTCTCGTTGACGAAAAGTCAACATTTTCGTTAACGAAGGTTTTAATTTTAGTTTTCGTGAACGAAAGCAACACTATATTTAAGTTTCATTTTTTATTTAGTTTTTTCTGTAATAATTTCAGTTTTCGTCTAGTTTTAGTCTTGCTGCTAATTTTAGTTTTAGTTTTAGTTCTCGTTGACGAAAAGTCAACATTTTCGTCAACGAAGGTTTTAGTTTTAGTTTTCGTCAACGAAAACAACACTATGACAGAGGTTGCAGAGGGAAAAAAATCAAAACATTTCACAACGGAAGCGGGAGTCGAAATGGGCGTGGGGGGGGGAATTGTTGTTATTATCCGCCACCAGGGAACAACACCCTTGCAGACATTAAAAAATGACGTAGTTAGCACGTGACATTGCGCTTGTTTTCATTTCTTTTCAAACCAACGACGCACTATTTAATCATCATGTGACAATTTGCTTTTTGACTGAAATATTTTTTTTTTGCGGAATAAAATCATTTTAGTTTGTTTTTACGTTGTTTTTTTTTTTTTAAAATACGTTTGTAAGTTGTGAGAATTTATCTCAGAAAATAAAAGACAAAAAAATAAATAATAAGTCCGCTAGCCAGTTCAAAGATCTAACGCACTTTTTAAAAGCTAGTGTTTTTTTTTAAACATCTGATCAGCGACATTATTATGGTAATTGGTTTGAATACGATAACAACGTCCACCGTAATAGCTCAATGGCTGATACAAGGCAAGGGTACGGTGATACTGTACCACTGGCTGGTGAGGCTTGGTACGGTGATACTGTACCACTGGCTGGTGAGGCTCGGTACGGTGATACTGTACCACTGGCTGGTGAGGCTCGGTATGGTGATACTGTACCACTGGCTGGTGAGGCTCGGTACGGTGATACTGAACCACTGGCTGTTGAGGCCCAGTGAGGTGGTACTGTACCACCGACTGTTGAGGCTAGGTACTGTGATACTATACCACTGACTGTTGAGGCCAGGTACAGCGACACTGTACCACTGGCTGTCAAGGCCAGGTATTGTAATTGTAGATACATCGTTGATCGATGCTGGAATTGTAAATAATATTTTTTTCCGCGACACACACATACAATTCTCTCACGACCCATATCATGTAAAAACAACCTGCACTCATGGTTTTGATGGCGTCCAGTTTTGTTTACAGTAAATGTCTTTTGGAAATCATCCACAATATGGAAATTAAAAT
>JAGDYQ010000036.1:6712121-6717121 GCA_021962125.1 Bulinus truncatus | reverse complement strand
GGCCTACTTCTGTCTCTGTTTAGGCATACATCTTTTTTACTACAGGCCTACGTCTGTTTCACTACAGGCCTACTTCTGTCTCTGTTTAGGCATACATCTTTTTCACTACGAGGCCTACGTCTGTTTCACTACAGGCCTATTTCATGTCTCTGTTTAGGCATATATCTTTTTCACCTACAGGCTTACGTCTGTTCTACTACAGGCCACCACTTCTGTCTGTGTTTAGGCATACCCATCTTTTTCACTACAGGCCTACGTCTGCTTCACTACAGGCCTACTTCTGTCTCTGTTTAGGCATACATCTTTTTCACTACAGGCCTACGTCTGTTTCACTACAGGCCTACTTCTGTCTCTGTTTAGGCATACATCTTTTTCACTACAGGCCTACGTCTGTTTCACTACAGGCCTACTTCTGTCTCTGTTTAGGCATACATCTTTTTCACTACAGGCCTACCTCTGTCTCGCCGTCATTGGTGCATTACCTTCCTATAGCAAGATGTCACTGATGTCACCAACTTGTAAAAACAGAGGAAAGCAGCTAAACAGCGGCAGGTATGAATTATACATTTACTTTGATCAGGTCTGGCCAGGCCATCATCCCTCCACCCTTCCTCCCACACCCTTGATCGATTGTAGTATGGGCACCACCGCAGTCGTCGTACGGACTGTTGACACACACACACAATCACAACCACAACATACTTTGAAAGATATGGCCACCAATGCTTAGTTGTATGTATGTATATATATATATATATATATATATATATATATATATATACATATATTATAAATTGGTGGTCTAGTGGCTGTGAATCAAAGTCTAAAAATAGCTGTCTCGATTGCGGGGCATTATGAGTGGAGTGAAGTACACAGGTCGAGGTAATATGTTGTTGTGAGCATGTAGCTCCGTTCATAGCTGTTTGTTGGTTTGTTTGATTGATGTTGTTTTGTTTATTATTATTTTTTTTTGGGGGGGGGGGGGAGGGAGGCAAAGAAACATATATAAATACCAGGGGTGGGGGCATAGGGAAAACATACTATAATTGATTGAGTTTATACTATACAAGAGGGGGGCCTTTAACAGTGAAGTCCCCCCACCCAACACAGCCCCATAGTTTGCCTATTCTCGGCTATGTGTGTGTGTGTGGTGTGTGTGTGTAATTTTGTCGTTTGTATGCTGTATGTGTATGTGTATATTTGCGCGTGTGTGTGTGTATGTGGTGTGGGGAACTGGTTTTAATAACTTAGGGGGTTGGGGGGGGGCTGATAGGCGGCAAATTAGAACCGCTGAAACCCTGTTTGAAACATAGCGCTATGACAACTGACTGGCCGAGTGAAGTGAACATGTGCCTAAGGCATGAGTGTGTCGTTTGGTCAGGGGCGTGGGAAGGGTAGGGAAGGGCCGCACAGGGCACCGAACCAGCAGGGTCAGATACAGTCGGTGTCAATAATTAGTTTTTTTTATATAGATCAAGGGTTGACAACTTTTTCAACCGCAGGCCACATAGTAGGCTGTAAAATTTACATGAGCAAATATGAATGCAATGCGAATCCCATTGAAGTGACCAAAGGTGGATATTGCCCCTTCCCCCCCCCCCACCTTACTTATATAAACATGACACATAATAACAATAATAATAACAACAACAACAACAACAAAGAGTGCTTTGGACTGGATGCAGGGATCGGACCAGTTCTCTGTGGACCAGTTGGGCTGTGCTCTATCCCCATGGGCTGTGCTCCATCCCCATGGCCTGTGCTCTATCCTCATATTAGAATGGCGGACATGGGAGGTAACTCGCATGTATAAAAATAAACAGCTGAGGTAGAAAGGGGAGGGGGTGGTGTGAGAGACTATATTGCTATTTCGTTATGAAATAGAGTTGTTCTTACGGACAGGCTAACAACGCCCCCCCCTCCCTTTTTTGCAAAAAATGTTTGTTTTTGGGCCCGAGACACAATAAAACCTGAAAGTTTAATCTGTTATTGTTGTTGTTTTTTTAAAATCTTATCAAAACGCGGGAAATAGACTTTACAATCGTAAGTGGCCCAAGTTGTAAAAGTGCGAAAATATGGTAGCATTAACAGCAATTTTTGTTTTTTTGGTTGCCCCGCCCCCCCCCCTCCCCGTGCTCCCTCCCCCTCCTCGGGCCAAATGTATTTCTTTTGCCTACAATTCCCAGAATGCAACTCTTTGTCTAAAAAAAAAACCACACAAGAGCAACTTTGCCCAGAGACCTAAAGAATGGAGCATGAGGATAACTCTTGTAGCCTAGGGATAACTCTTGTAGCCTAGGGATAACTCTTGTAAGAATACAGCAACTCATGTTTGAAAGTGCAGAGAGTTTATTGTTGTTACTTCTTGATAACAGTAGATGAGTAAACAGTCTCAATCGATTGGCTATGGGAGGGGGGAGGGAGGGGGGTAAGAGGGGGGGTCGGGGAGGGTTTGTTGGGGGAGCCGTACTATAGAGAAGCACGTTGTCTTTTGAGCGCTATGATGTGACCTGACATGACCTTGACCTCGTATCGGCTATACCCCCCGCCCCTTCCCTATCTTCCAAGCTCGCGGGCTAGAAGAAGTGTGTGCGTGTGAGTAGGCTGTGAGGGGGAGGGGCGGGCGGGAGTAGCGGTGGGGAGGGGCCGATGTGTGGGAAGAGGAGAAATAACTGTGGGAGGTTCGTCTGCCAGTGACGTGTGAGATAGATAGAAGGATTACCCGGGAGTACAAGGAGAGGGAGAGAGAGAGAGAGAGAGAGAGAGAGAGAGAGAGAGAGAGAGAGCGAGAGAGAAAGAAAGAAAACAGACTTATTGACGATACATGTACAATGAGTGTAATAACTCACATTCTAAGTTTAATTGCAGCTATATCTGTGTTTTTTTTTAAATCTTTCATCACGTCTCTGATCGATACAAGAAATCTTTTTTTCCCCCCTGTTTCGATTATTTATGAAATATGTTTGATATGACCACTGCAAGGCTACGATGAGGTCACGTAGAATGAGTACATGACTAATGCGTGCGGTTTTTAATGGCGCACTTCTTTCATCTGCAACGAGGCAGTGAGAGCAATGACCACGGAAGGCACCACGGGGAAACTTGGACTACTGCGCACATTTCCCCCCCCCTCCCAAAATAATTTTAGGGTACATTTAAGTCGGGTAGACTTGGGAACTTTCAGACTATCCTTCTTCCAACATAGGCATTATTATAAAACCTCCATAAATTAAGAAAAATGTATCAATTTATTTTTCCCAACTCAACATAGCCACAACGAATGTGGGTCGCATCTCCCAGGCCAAAAGGTGTCAGCATCAGGATAATCAGGAATAAAAAAAATAATAAGTCAAAGGGAAATAACACGCATAAAATTACACTTTTTCATATCGCTTTAAAAATATGTAGTTGTTTCCCTTATAAAGGGAAAAAAAATCCATTTTTCGAAGTAGGCATAGATATATCTATGCAAGTAGGTATATAAAATCGGAAGCGGTTCACAGCCTCAAAATATGATAGCACAATTATTATCATACTGGGGACGGGTGGTCGTGCGGTGTAGAGCGCTCGACTGTCGACCGGAGGGTCCAGGGTTCGAATCTCAATGAGAACCTTGGGATTTTTTCTGGTCCTGGTGATAATCCCCCAAGTCCCCCGAGCTTGAAATGGGTATCTGACTTTAAGTTGCTAACCACACAATCCCTTCATATGCCGAGGTTATAGAAACAGATGAATTCTACACCTCATCTTCCCCGATGGCCCATTAGGGTTAAGGGAACTTTACTTTACTATTTATAGTGTAGTTGGGAATGGATTCAAATCAATTTATATCCATTCTTATAGTGTATATTATTGTCCACACTTATGACCTAAGCCCACTGAAAACTTCTAGATTTTTTTTTAAACGGTTAAAGAAGACCGCTGTCACTTTTTAAAAAAAAAGTATAAAAAAAAAATATTCTAGTAATAAATAATATCCGTATGTCTGTAATATCCATTTGACTGTAATATTTGACTGTAATATCCGTCTGTCTGTAATATCCGTTTGACTGTAATATCCGTCTGTCTGTAATATCCATTTGACTGTAATATCCGTCTGTCTGTAATATCCGTTTGACTGTAATATCCGTATGTCTGTAATATCCGTTTGACTGTTATATACCAGAAACCATTTCTCTTAAGGGCACAACACCCCACTACTGTCGACCTGAGGGTCCTTGGTTCGATCTATGGTGAGGACCAGTCCTTCGCTATATCTCCCGTGGTGCCTCCATGGCCATTGCACTATCCAGCTATGATGGGGATTAAAAAAAACTACGCCATTAAAAAAACCTTCCCATTGATTGTTCTTAGGATCTAAGAGATTTCATCTCATCCTTACAGGGACATCTCTCCCTCTCTCTCTCTCTCTCTCTCACACACACACACACACACACAAACAAACATTCTACTGCCCCCAATACTTATTTTACATTTTCGGTATGAAGATGCTGACAAGTTACCCTTTACAATCTGAGTCACTCTTAGGTCTTTAATTAGGAACATCCCCTCCCCCCCCCATCCCTCTCCCTCCCTTTCCCTAGGCAAGAGGCGTCCAAAGATATGTCTGTTTCATATTTCTCAAAGCATTGTGACCATCGATTCAAAAAAGATCGACTTCCAACCCCACCCCTTTTTTCATCCATCCCCTCCCCCCCCTCCCCCGTGTTAAATTGTTAAAATATCTTTACAATAAGAATATAATATAATAATAGCGATTTGGGCGCTGCGTTAAATCGAAAGTAAAGAATTAATACAACAGTATTCCAGTTTAAAATACAATCATGAAAAAAAAATCGGATCTTCCCGAAACCAAAAAATAACCTCGCCTGCCGATCAAGCCTAAGGGGATATAACTCTATGCAAATGTTTTGCAGGGTACAGCTAGTGAAAAATCTTTTCCCTCTTACTATTTTCTTTTTCCTATTTCAAGTCATCGCCTTTTAAAAAAAAAAAATTAA
>JAGDYQ010000036.1:6664621-6707121 GCA_021962125.1 Bulinus truncatus | reverse complement strand
GTTTTCATGTGTAGAGCATCAATAACACACGGGACAGTTACATGCTGGGTGGAGATACCGTTGTGCATCGAATATTCTCAAAATTTAAAGAAACGTAATTCCCATGTTGAACACCAGAGTTCCCTCCCGTTGATTGCTGCCCTTCAGTGTATCATCTATATCCAGATATTGGAAGCTATACAAACCAAACTCACGTTCCTGTCTTATTCATTTTATTGGCTCATATTTATTAATATACTTCTATATCATTTTTTTTTATTAATAAAATATTTTTTGTGTTTCAAAACTTGTCGTTATCCGTTAGAATTCATACGTTAAACTACATCATCCATGACAGAAATTGTTCCATCGTCTTCTGATAAATTTTTAGAGCTGGTAAAACAAGAATTTATTCCATGAAGCATTTCGCCTTTTTTTTCCCCCTTATCCCTGCAAGAGAAAAAAAATGAAAATAATAATGTCGTCTTTTTGTTATCTGTGAACAAGAGAATGAATTGTAATGATTGTAATGATTGTTTCATTTCATTAGCCATTCACGATGGTAATGAGATAAATTAAAAGCCGCATAAATGGCCTTTCTGGCAATCCACTAACTGAGTTGTGTAGACAGCATACCTGGCCAAAGATTTGAACACAAGATCGTAGACGCATCAAACTAACGTAGTTATTCAGAGGCGAGATGCGGTGCCGTAGCGAGCTTAACTCGCGCCCGGGGCAGAATACATTTTTTAGCGCCCCCCCCCCCCACTATTCGAAAACCATATAATATTATATTTACAATTTACCCTTTGGCGCCCCTTTGTGAGTAGTGTCCGGGACATGATGCCCTCTTGCCCCCCCCCCTATCATTACGGCACTGGCGAGATGAACGGCGAGCGTGACTGTGTGGCTCCAATTTTTAAGGGGCCCCAAAAACATAATTCATTACTTTTTTATGCTTCTCTTCCATGTTAAAAAAAAAAGTAAAAAATTGTTCCCTTAACCCTAAATTGCCATCAGGGTGTAAGTGTATAATTCTTCAGTTTCTGTCACCTCACCGATGATCGAACCCAGGGCTCTCAGGCCGATAGTCGAGCATCTAGATCACTCGGCCATCCGCATCTTTATATTAGGAGCCCATTGTTGTCTACTTCTACGACCAGGGCCCAAAATGACATGTTCCCCATCGGTTCCCCCCACAAATTATCTTTATAAGTTTTGTTACAAAAATAAATTGTAAATATAGATAAACATCATGTACGGTAAGTATATACAAAAATTGATGGAGGGAGGGGGGGGTGATGTTCGTAGATGCAAGAAGCACTTACGTGAATTTGATTTCTAGTGGTTGCAAGAAATCGATAATCGTCAAACATACGTACTGAAAGACTGACTTACAAATGGACTGGCATTTCATTTTTTTTATTCAGAAATATCTCAATAGAACTAGTTTTAGCTGCACCGCTTGCTTAACAAAATCAAATAGTTATTTAATCGCTGAAAACTTACAAAATAAAATATTTTTAGCTCTTCTCGACCGTTTTTTTTTGGTCTTCATTTGTATTTGCCTAGTTATTTACTTTCTTACCCACAGGTGGATGAACGTGTATCCCAGTAAGCCATTTTTTAAATTATTTGTATTACTTTTTTTAAAATTAATCTTTATAAATTGAATAGAACTCTTTGTCCCCCCCCCCCCTTTCGTGCTCAACAGTTGGTTGAAATGAAAAAAAAAATGACCTAAAGATCAGCCAACGTGGCTTTTTCTGCCACTTCAGAATGGCTTCCCCTAACGACGAATAAAAAGAAATCTGGCCAGACTGGCCGAAAGAAAGTTAAGTTGACGTGAATACCATTTTAACACGCGTCGCTTTTAAGACTAACTTGAAGTTGATGATATAGGGGGGGGGAAGGAATAATTAACAGTAAAACTTATTTAGAAACGTCTGTGGGAACTCAATATTTGCCTGGACACATTTATGGGTCAATGACAAAGTTCTACAAAGAAAGGAACGATTTCTTTGCGCATTAAACATATGTGCAATACCGGCCACATTCAAACACAAGGGGCATAACGAGAAAAGGGTGGGGGTGGGAGTGTGGGGCTGCAGCTTGAAATTCTGGGGCCCTCGACAGGTCCACTTTTGGGCCCCTCTCACAGAATGTCGCATTAAATGAATTAAATGAAACATTAAACTACAGAAACCTCAATGGCTTGGGGCCCCCTTGACGGGTTTGGGTGGCCGAACTAGGTGAGGCGCTGCAGCAGCCATGACGTTGCTAGGTCTACTGCATGGCTCAAGGGCCGAAGAGGCTTGAGGCTCAATTTATTTGTACTTATTTAAATATCTCAATTTTTGTGTGTATGTAAATGTTTTTGGTTAAAACGAAGGATTTTTAGAAATAAAATGATGAACAACTATACAGCTAAACATGCTAGAAGTTTTGTACAAGGGCAGACAACCTTTACATATATCAGAACCTCAGATTTCTCTCTTTCTCACTCTCTCTCTCTTTCTCACTCTCTCTCTTTTCCCTCTCTCTCTCTCTTTCTCACTTTCTCTCTCTGACTCTCTGTCTGTATCTCTCTCTCTCTCTCTCTCTCTCTCTCCCCCCCCTCTCTCTCTCTCATAAATAAATACAAATTTGCCACATTCTCTTCACACACACCATGACACAAGCAGTAACACACACAGTGACACACACATATAGACACACACACATGGTGACACACAAACAACGACACATACACAATGACACATACAAGCTCGCGTAAGTCTACATGTGTGTATGTATGTGTGTGTATGTCTTTCCCTTTTTGTGTGTGTTTGTATGTGCGTGCGTGCATGTGAATATGTGTGTGTGTGTGTTTGTGGATGTGTGTGGGTGTGGGTGTGTCTTTGTGTGTGTCTGATAGTGTCAGATGGTAATGAATGTCTGGGTACGTTTGAATGTTCAGGACGATGTACCATAAATATAAAATACATCGATACCGACTCAAATATCAATCATTAGTGGTGATACCCTGACAAGGAAGTCACGTGATTGGCGTGGGAGTGTGACGGGGACGGGGAGCAGTGGAAGTTTTCTTTTTTTTACCCTTTTAATCAAAAATATCTCCCCGAAGACCTGTCTTAAATAATAACCCCCCCCCCCCCCAGGCTACGGGCTTGGTATTTAACTCAAAAGACAACTGAGAAACTGAATGAAAAATAAAAATAAAAAAAACAAGCAATTAAGCCTGTTCCATTCTGGACACAGGGCGTGTTAGCGCATTTTCGTGTTATGTATCAGTACGTTTGTTAGCTTTCAGTAAATATTTGTAAATTTTGTAAATGTTTATAAATTCAATTGTGTAATGCATATATCTGTAAAAAAAAATTATAAAGACGTTTCTTTATTTTTGAAAAAAAATTATTGTCTCTTAAATCTAACTACAAGTGGTTTGTGGTTACTGAAATAGGACTCATAATTGAAAACATTCGAAATTATAGTCATTTAATCGTCCGAAAACTCCGTCAATTGTTGCATAGCTCTGATACTTTCAATTAAATTCAGAACACAAGCTTACTATTTCATTTGATGAGTTTCTTAATAAATCTTGGTGAAACTACGTGCTGCAGTATTTCGCACCAAATGAATGGGTTATTGAACGTACAAGGTGTATATATAATATATAAGCCCCTTATGAGCCCTGAAGCCCGGCCCTCAGAGGTCCTATCGCGAAATGAACTTTTGATGTACACATGGCAGGCCAAGACCTACAAAATGATATATACATCATGGGTCTAGGACTTACAGTTGCTGAGATATAGGCGCTCCTTTATTAATATAGCTTATATAGTAAAAAACGGTATTAAGCCCCCTTTTACGGCCCTCAGAGGTCAGATCGCGAAATGAACTTTTGCTGCACATATGGCAGGCTAAGACCTACAAAATGATATATACATCATGGGTCTACGACTTATGGTTGTTGAGATTCAGGGTGATGACAAACAGACAGACAGACAGACAAAACGGGGACAATAGAGCATTTTTTTTAGAAAATGCTCTAAAAACAAATACAGAATAAAATCGTCTGGGAATGGATAAAATAAAACAATGTGTAAACAAAACAAAAGTTATATTATAGAATCATAACATTTATGGGAATGGATATTTTCTCTTCGTCTCTCAGCTTGTGTAAGAAGATAAATTGATGAATGGTTTCGAGGCTACGAAAACTATAAATAAAACGAGGGACGTCTTTAAATGAGGTTATGACGTCATCATGGGAATTTATTTTTAGAAAAAAACGGGGGGGGGGGGTGGACCCACGAGATTAGAAATTATTTTCTAAATAATTTAAAGACTGGTGTCGAGGTGCATTCATTGATCTATTTACTCATCTAGATGGACCGAGAAATAGCTTGTGGAGTAATTAGATTAAAAATATACATCGTTTAAGCAAAACTCAACCAAAGCAAATATTGGTTTGAATAACCAAGATTTTCTTTGCTGACTATCTATCGACCAATCTCTCAAAACTATCTTTCAATCAAAAAAAAAAATTAATCTCTCGTTTTTATCTTGTCTCATCCATTTATCTTTTCTAACTACATCTTCTAGAGGAATAATTCAATTATTCTGTCTGTCTCTCTGTAGTCTATCCTTGCAGTCTGTGGTTCAATCTGATTAGTTATTGGTAACGAAGCAACTATCGTCTTGACTGATGAACATTTTAATCAGCTCGGCTTGCGAACTTTTGTTTCATACCTGACCAGGTCGCAGGGTAAACCTGCTACAATACAGGTATGGTGTTTGAGTACCCCCTACCAACTGGTCAGCCAAGCAGGGTATTCCATACCAGGCTGCCCAGAAAGGCGAGGTGTTCTTGGTCCTGCCATTAGTTAGACAGTGGTGAGGTGAACAAGCACCCTCCACTTCTACCAACGGCAGGTAAGGGATGTGCCAGCCTTACGGCCAGCACAATTGTATTTTTTTTTTGGACTGCCTCGATCATTTCCGAAATGCAACGAGAAGCGATCATTAGAGTAATTATTTTCAGTTGATGATAAATTTTCCTTTCCAAATTGTTTTATTTCATTTTACATGTCTATGTCTGACTTTTTGTTTCTGTCCTATTTCATTTCATATGTCTATGTCTAACTCTTGTGTCTGTGTCTGACTCTTGTTTCATAATGATTCAGCATATAAAAATGTATCCCCTATTAGAGTAAGTATAATGGTTTTGCACAAAGTTCAACCACCACAAGTGAAAGCATTTATTGGTGTGAAACGAGAAAGTAAGAACACAATTTTAATAAAAGTAAAAAGAAAAATAAGGACATGAAAAATGATGGTATACTTTCTATGAAATACACATTTCAACAAAGAGATAGCTGATGAAGAATTTTATAAACGGATAATTTAAATAGATAAACAAACAATGCAGAACACCGCAGAACTAGAAGATGATTTAAATAAGCAAAAAAAAAAAAACATTGATATTTGAATAAAAAAAAATCATTATTTTTTTTGTTAATCTTATGCGTCACATTAATCATCGTAATTTTGTGTCTTGCTATTAAGTTATTGCTAAATACAATGGCCAATGGTCACACAAAGTTGATCACTCTTTTATCGGGATGTTGATTTATCAATTTTAATCATCTTATTCTAAGGCACATAACTCGGTCAGACGAACACTGGACGTTACGTCCCCTTGAGATGAATAGAAATCCAGCGACACACTGGATGCTTGGTTGGGGGGGGGGATTCAGACGTCTTGGGGAGGGTGTAGAGGGGTGGGAAGGTGTAAAGGGGTGGGAGGTTGTCTGAGGGGCGTGTGCCTGTCAGCGCGTTCATTTTATTTTATTCCAGCTATCCGGTTATTTCACACGGACAGAAGTTTACGAGAATACAATATAATGAACAGTTCCGAAAGGGTGGGGGGTGAGGTCGAAACAGCGCCCCGGTAGCAGCGCACGCCCTGGTTGCAGCGCACGCCTCGGGAGCAGCGCTCTCCTCGGTAGTAGTACCAGCCCCGTAGCCAAGGGGGCACTGGGGGGCCGTGCCCCCCCCCGCTAGGTGTGGAGTGCCCCCCTGCGTAAAAAAAAGAAGAAAAAGAGGACAAAATAAAAAAAAAGTAAAGGTGCCCCCTTGCTGGGTATTGGTGCCTCCCTGCTTACTTTGACCTGGCTACGGGCCTGAGTGGCGCACACATGTTTATTACTGTCATTGCTGGATTATGAAATGTTTCTTTCTGATATTAAATCTTCTTGAGAATTTCGTCCAACACGAGAACACGGGTTGCATGTCTAGACAGGTTTATCAGTTAAAGGTTTGGGATATGATGACCGCTTGATTTTCATAATTAGGTCACGGTTGCATCTGGGTTGGTATTTATCGCCTCCTGTACATTAACTCGCGGTCTGTTAACCTAGCATTTACCGCCACTGTTACATATCCGAAGCAACAATAGTTAAAACTACAGTAGCAGTGTAGTGCATGGCGGTGCAGACCATGAAAGACAACCTCTCTCTCTCTCTCTCTCTCTCTCTCTCTCTCTCAGGCCCGTAGCGTGCGGGGGGGGGGCGGCCCCCTGCATTTTGTCTGGCCCCCGCTGCTTATTTGTTCTACTTAGTAAAATATATTACCTGCCCCCCCCCTTGCTATTGCCTGGCTCCTGCTGTAGAATGCATGGCCCCTGCTGTAGAACTTTCACGCTACGGGGCTGCTGCTCTCTCTCACTCTGCCCCTCCCCCCTCCGTCCCACCAACACAGAAAAGAAGGGATTTGGGTGGAGGGTGGATGCTTCGAAAATCCTATCTTCTCTTTGAACTCATATTTCTTACATAACCAAGTCTGGTCGTTAAGAAAGCGTGATTTGATTCGATTCCAAAAATGCAAACATCGATTCGATGAAGTCATAGCTTGAATCGATTGCACTTTTCAATATTTAAATCAGTTTTAAACCAGAAAGAGTGGGAATGGGGGGGGGGGAGGTAATATATAAATTCCCCGTAGCCCTAAAAGGCAAAAAAAAAAGAAGCAAATGAAGTGTAGAATTCCTCTGTGGTCTGTAACCAAGACCACATGTAACGGGTTTGTGGTTAGCTAGCACAACGCCCAGTCACCATTACCAACTACTAAAGTCAGGTTTCCCCATTTTTCAAGCTGTGGGTGTAATCGGGGTGGGACATTTGACCTACTTTTACAAGGACCTTGGGGAAAATGTCATAGGTCCTCTTACTGAGTATCGAGCCTACTGTATTTCTGGAACCATAATGTTGAGTGAGAAAGCAACAACTTTCATCATTTAAGATGAAGACAAATGTCTTAAAATCAGCTGTCTGCAACAGGTGGTCCGTAAAAAAAATAAATTTTGTCCCCAGAAAAAAAAATACCAAATATATCACGTGACCTATCGAGGCGATCATTCAATTAAAGTACAGTAGAAGTCCATTAGTCCGGCATCCGACAGTCCGGAATGCCCGATAGTCCGGCATCACTCCAGAAAATTGTAAAAAAATTTGGTTTTCTCCAAAAGTGTGTCTTTAAAGCAAATAAAAACACCCGAGAGCTATTCGGAAGTTTTCGGGATATTTCAGAATCATCCAGAAGCGCTCGGTATTCGAAAACAATTAGCGACCTGTTGAGCAAGGACTAACGGATGATGACATTATCAACATTGTAGTAAACCCTCAGCCTACTCAAAATCTTGAAGAAAGTTACTCAGATGCCGAAACAAAGGAAAAGGAAAACATCAGCTGGGCAGAAGCTGCAGAATCACTAAATGGGTTTATCTCTTTTGCTGAGACTAGTACGTGTACTAGCTAAAGTGCTTCAGAAATTATTGACTTTCAGATCATTAGAAATAAATTGTATACTATACGCCAAAAGTCAAGAAAACAAGAAGACATTCGTGACTTTTTAAAATCTAAGTGAAATATGTTTTACAGTACGTGTACATACATTATATGAAATGTAAAATAAACTTTGTTGTATGTATTGGTAGTTTAATTATTAGCCTAATTGTTCTTATAATTACCGCCCGATAGACTGGAATTTTCGGTAGTCCGGCACCGAGCCGGTCCCGAACGTGCCGGATTATCGGACTTCTACTGTATTTATTAGTGATTCACACTCGTTAGCCTACTATTAAAAGTGTGGAGGGGGAAGATATGGGTTCTGTGAGAATGGACTTATCAAGTTAGCGGCCCACAGAAATATACCCAACGAACTGAACCGACCGCAGTCCTAAAAAAGGTTATAGGATCACGGTAACTGTTTTAACTTGTTTAAAGTATTGTTGTATGTTGTTCTATCCCTAGTTATCTCCCCTTGATTTGCCGGTTTTTGTATTATTCCCCTTTGGTTGTATGTTTAGTGTGCTGGGAGGGTGTGATCTGTTGTTTTGGTAAAGATCAAGCATGCTTCTGTGACCGCATGATCGGTGGAGCGTGTTAATGATTGGTCAAGGATCACATGACATGGTTAGAGAGGGTACGTGGACGGTCAGTCGTAGCATGGTAGTAACTGTCATCTGAGGAGTCATGTGGGTAGTCTCAGGTGGTGGTCTCACCTGGTGGTCTCACCTGGTGGTCTCATGATGTGGTGTCAGGTGGTGGTCTCACTGTGTGATCTCACGTGGTGGTTTCATGATGTGGTCTCAGGGGGTGGTCTCAAGATGTGGTCTCACTGTGTGGTCTCACGTGGTGGTCTCATGATGTGGTCTCACTTGGTTGTTACTTGTTTTTTAAGTAAAAGTCTGTAATCACTATGAACGGACTATTAATTTCTCACACAGATTATTTCAATGGACCTTTCACAATTCGAAATAATCTCGGTCTGTGAGCTACGAATTTAGCTTCAATGTAGAAATGAGCTTTCTGACTTCTGACCTACATTTTTTTTTAAAAGATTCTATGTCTTTATGTCAGTGAGGAAGGATACGTCACCGTGCAGAAAATGATAATAATATTACATAAGTGTTACAGTGTAATGACCTCACATCTGACACCAGGCCCGTAGCGTGGGGGGGGGGGCAGGGAGGCCGCCCCCACCCCCCGCGTTTTGTCTGCCCCCCCCCCTCTGCTTGTTTGCTCTACTTAGTAAAATTTATTTCCTGCCCCCCCCCCCCCACCGCTATTACCTAACCCCTGCTGTAGAATGCATGGCCCCTGCCGTAGAATTTTCACGCTACAATACTGTCTGAGACCTGCTTCAGAGCCACACCAGTGGCAGGTAACGACAGCTTGACAAAGAAAAAGAAGAAAAAAAACCCAATAAATAAATGTTCACTTCTTTCAAAGGTCGCAACGATTTCACCAGTCATAAGTCAACCCTGACCTTTCAGTCACAAGATCCATAATAGTTCATAAAATCTCTCTCTCTCTCTCTCTCTCTCTCTCTCTCTCTCTCTCTCTCTCTCTCTCTCTCTCTCTCTTTCTCTCTCTCCCTCTCCCTATTCCATTAATAATAAAAGTTTTCCAGATGAATGGCTACCCGTGATAGTCGTAAATATTTGTCCAAGCCATTAAATCCAGGCTTTTGAAGTTTTTGACTTTCTATGACACAAAATAAAAAAAGTTCTCTTCAAATTTTTAATGTCCTGGAAATAAATATCTAGCTTCCAAACAGAGCGCATGCGCAGGACTCGACTCTCTGTACATAACAAATAAAATCGAGCAAAATTATTGGTAAGGTAGAAAGGGTTCAATGGCTTGTATAAAATGGTAGTTATGCAGTATAAAATGGTAGTTATGCATTTAGAGCGCTGTTATGTATTGACAGGGTTAATATATATATATATATATATAATTTGTCTATCCCCCCCCTGACTCCTATTGCATCTAATGTTGCCGTCCCAAAAGGTGCATTAACATAGTGCCCATAAACATCTCAAAGTCTCTGACTAGGGTTTTTAATAAACTTAAGAGCTGCTCCGAATCCATGACATTCAAACATAGACATACGTACACATAGACATGCGTACAGACATAGACGTACAGACCTATATACATAAAAAAAAAATCGATGCACGAGATCTTTTCAATTTAAACCAACACACATGTATCAGAAGCAGACAAGCTTATTATGGTCTCCACCCCGCCCCTCTCCTCCCCCACCCTCCACCACAACCCCGTCCCCCTTCTCCCTCCCTCCCCCCATCCCCGGGACATCACAGAAGTTTTCAATTACATCCATTTGGGGCTGTAGCTTCATCATCTAGTCTCATCAACGAGACACTTCATTTAAAAGTTGAAACACAGAGAGAGATATATATATATTTTTCTCTTTGATCAACTTCACTTGGACTAACCTATATTGTTTAGTTGTTTTTTTTTAATGCGTATTTTTAATTAACATAAAAAGAACTATATGTTTTAGGCTATATATATATATATATATATATATATATATATGTGTGTGTGTGTGTGTGTGTGTGTGTGTGTGGCCAGAGGAAGGAAAGATGGCGGTACAGCTGGCACATCGCTCCATGCTCCAATAAGGAGTGCAGTGAACTTCAAAAGGGTACAGCTAAGCCTGTGGATAGGAGGTGAAGCCGGTACATTGATACGGGGAAGGGGGAGGGGGGGGTTAAGGTCTGATGGGGAAAGGGGGGGGAGAGAAATTATAAATGATATGTCACCATTTTATTGTTATTTACGTGAATAAAACAAACAACAAATTAAATGACGTATTCATTTCATTTCTTTTTATTTACACCATTGGTTCCCAAGTTTTTATTGGAATATGTCCCCCTTCTCTCCCCCCCCCCCAATCTATCATATTTAAAAGGAATATGTCCTGTAAGAGCGGGCTCTTTGGCAGTGGGGGGGAGGGGGATTACAGAAGCTGTCGCGTAGTTAGCACATCCCTAAGCTGGGGTGTGACCTTTAAAGACAATGCTGCAGGTTACACTACACACTGGAATACCCATGGTCGCGCTAAATAGCCCTGCGTAATAGTTTCTAAGATCCGTCATTAGTAATGGCCCGGGGGGGGGGAAGGGGGCACTTTGGTTGGGGAGGGGGAGGGCTACGGGGCTGATTTGTGTCGCCTATGCATAGGAACTGCGAACATCCTGGGGAAAGGGGGGGGGGGTTGGATCATTACTCGGGTTATGATAGAAGAGCTACAATGGATGATTTGTGTTATTCAAAACAATGTACTGTATGAGAACCCCTGGTGTATTTCAGATTTGACTTTGTGTGTGTCGCCAGCGTAACTGAATACTACTAACCTCCCCCCCCCACCCCCACCGCCAAACACGCACACACACAACCCGGGTCCACTCATCCACCATAACCACACACATATACAATACAGCAATGATCCTAGAGGATGGTGTAAGTGTGCGCGCGCGCGCGTGTATGTGTGTGTAGATGTGTGTGTGTGTATGTTTGCGTGTGTGTGTATATATGGAAGCTCGGTGAGGGTGGAAGGATGCTGTGTGGAGAGTGGGAGGGAGGGAGGGGAGGGAATAAGTGTGTCGTTTCATTGATCCACCGACTGCCAGGCCAGTAAAACACGGGGGGGGGGGCGGATCGGGGGGGGGGGGGGTAGGCTATTGCTGGCATAATGACAACATTGTCTTCAACAAAACCAATCAATACCTGTGTTTTGTGTTTCTCTCCCCTTCTCTCTCTCTCTCTCTTTCATTCTCTCTCTCTCCCATCCCTCTCTATTCTCGACTCTCTCTCTCCTTTCAGAATACTCAACTGCACATGTTAATTGACACTGCTTGGGGATGTTTTTGTTTTTTGCCATAGGGGTCATCCATTCTTTCTTTTTTTTATCTGCCAGAATGGACATTTGGTTTTACCTAAAGCAGCGCCCCTGTAGCTATATATAATACCGGCTACAATTTTATTTCTTTCCACCCCCCCTCCCCATCCTCGCGCTACAAAGCTTGAGCCTCTATTTCATAAAACCGGCATCTCAAAAAAACGATGGATGTACGAGAGCCAATTTGGGGGGGGGGGGGGGGTGATTCCACTCGTAGTGTTCTGACATCGATACTTAATCCATCGATAAATGGGGAATGTGAGAAGGAATGTGGGGTGTGAATGTGGGGGACGGGGAAGAAGTAGAGGGTGTGACGCATGAATCCACCGTGTCGAACATGTCTGTTGTAAAATAAGTAAACAAACATGTACAATTTCTGAAGGCGTGAATTGAAGAAATGATAAAGTTGAATGGAGCTTTACGAAACGGTTTTTTTTTTCTTTTGTTGCTTTGTAGAATGGCGAAGGATGGGTTCAGATTTTAAAAAAAATATATGTGCACCATTTTTGAGTAGAAAATTTTAAATTTGTTAAATTATGCATCAACTAATGACAATTTTTTAATCAAAGTGCGATGCGCTCAGATAGATCAAATACGCCTTTGACTCGAGGAACTTCCCTATTATGTACGCTATGTTTATGACGCCATTTTGACCATCAAACAACGCCACCTATTTACAATAGTAATAAAGCTGATGCCAGTAAATATATATTTAAAAAAAAGGGGGAGGGAACGTATTTAACCTAAAAAAAAAAAATCACACTCGTAACTAGGAAAATGGACAATGCTAATTAAACAAGTGACGGGACGGATGATCGTGCGGTAAAACGCATTCTGTAGACCTGAGGGTCCCTGGTTCGATCTGCGATTAGGACCAAAGGATATTTCAGGTCATAGTTCAAGTCCCCGCTATATCTCCCGAGGTGCATCCATGGTCATTGCACTATCGGCTATGATGGGGATGAAAGGAGGCACCATAAAAACCGTCCCATTATTGGTTTTATAGGATCTAATAGATTTCATCTTTCATATTTACAAGGACTTCACACACACACACACACACACACACACACACACACACACACACACAATTAAACAAGTCAATTTATTAGCTATTTCTGAATAGTGGTTTTAAGTGTACTCTTTTTCTTTAAGTCGACAACAGTCGGGGCAGTGTTGTAGCTGAGGGCCAACAATTTCTTGGGGTTGGGGGGGGCAAATAATTGTCCTAATTAGGGATTGTCCTATATATTTAAATACTTGGCACTGACATGTAATATAAAGGGCCCCATATCTCAAATATAGCTTAGGGCCTTATCAAGTCTAAATCTGGTCCCAGGGTCGGGCAGTAATACCCAACCGAGTAGACGATTAAACGAGTGGGATGCGCAAAGTGATAGTAGATTCGTCACCAGGAGCGGAGACGAGGGGATGGTCGCCTCAATTCCGCTACTGAGATAATAGAGATCCCAAGCTAATTGAACTTGTATTTATTTCAGAGCTTAAGTGGTCGTCGTAAGGGGGAGGAGGGGGGATACGCACCCCAGGCTGAGCATGTATGCGCGCGAAAAAAAAAACTTGACGTGCGCGCGCATAAATACACTACAACAAATGTTGAGATGGTCAATATACCGTAACTAGTGGAAAAGCCTGCTGAAGCTGGCTGAACGCAATCCGACAGAAGGGATAACAAAGAAATACACGAAATACTGCAATAGAAAAGAACATGTGGACTTTATTGCAATGAAAAGAATACGATACAAAGATTGATTTATAACGATTTATACTGAATTATAAATTGACCTACATCATGATGTTATTTTGATTTATTGTGATTAGCATTGGGCGTCCATCGCGCTCCAATCGGTGCCCGGTTCTACCGATAGCCAATTTATTTTTATAGCAGGGACTTTTAACATGTGTTCCGACTGCACCATCTTTTTAATGTACGGACCATTAGCCTGAGGGAGACACACACAAACACGCGCGCGCGCGCATACGTTAGACGATAATGTATTTAAGGATGTTTCGCACACATTTTTTTTTGTTTAAATTTCAAAAAAGATGCACAGTCAATATCTCTTACCGCATACAGGCCTTAGGGAAACTGGAGCAAACAACAGGAGGGGCTACAGCATGCTCCCAGGGGGAGCATAACGCGCTTAGCCTTTCTGCACACTTACACACTCACTGAGACATACATAAAAGTATGCTCACACAAAATGGCCGTTGTTAGGTATTTCGGGAGGGGGGGGGGTTCTTGACCAACAAGCGAGGAAAGATGTCACAACGGGTTGTATTAATGTTCGGTTGATTTATGACAGGTGGCAGTGTGTGTGTGTGGGGGGGGGGTGTGGTCAGTAGTCGGACCATCTTAGGTCAAAGTGACGATCCTTACCGTCTCGTTAAGACAGGCTGAATTCTCCGTAGTGTCTCCAGGTCATTATCGCCCACGGCTTATACGTGGTTATAATGTTTATAAATAGTTATAAATGGTTATAAGTAGTTATAAATGGTTATAAATGTTTATAAATTGTTATAATGTTTATACATAGTTATAAATGTTTATAAATTGTTATAATGTTTATAAATAGTTATAAATGGTTATAAATGTTTATAAATTGTTATAATGTTTATACATAGTTATAAATGTTTATAAATTGTTATCATGTTTATAAATAGTTACAAATGGTTATAAATGTTTATAAATGGTTATAGATGTTTATAAACTGTTATAATGTTTATACATAGTTATAAATGTTTATAAATTGTTATAATGTTTATAAATTGTTATAATGTTTATAAATTGTTATAATGTTTATAAATAGTTATAAATGTTTATAAATTGTTATAATGTTTATAAATAGTTATAAATGTTTATAAATTGTTATAATGTTTATAAATAGTTATAAATGTTTATAAATTGTTATAATGCTTATAAATAGTTATAAATGTTTATAAAGTGTTATAATCTTTATAAATAGTTATAAATGTTTATAAATTGTTATAATGTTTATAAATAGTTATAAATGTTTATAAATTGTTATAATGTTTATAAATTGTTATAATGTTTATAAATTGTTAGATAGATAGATATATCTTCCTGAGCCCCCACCACTGGTCAGTTTTGGACATAGCCCAAACAAGTATTTTGTATCGCTGCTCAGCTGCTGAATCTTATTCCTGATCTAGCCCCTCGTAGTACCCATACCCCAAGGGGCACGGGAAAAGTTATGCAGGGTGGACGCAGTAACCTATAATTTTCGTTAAAAAAATGCGAAAATTTGAAAGAAGGTCGCCAGTTGGCTGCGTGACTCATCCACCCAAAATCACGTGACCCAAGAATCGCAATTAGAAAGGTCAGCAATTTCCAATTTGAACATAAGTACATGTATTCGCGAACTTACGTGTCAGGGCTACCCGCGGACACACTTTTGCACCCTTTTGTGGTAGGCCTACAGTCGCGAGGTACCGCTGATCGAGCTTAACGTTCGAGGGAAAAATTTAGAAAAATTAAAAAAACAAACAAACGAAAGAAGCAGCAGATTAAAATAAAATAAATAAATAAATAATTTGAAATTATTATTTGTGTTCAGGGCCAGACAGTGTCAAATTCAGAGAGACAAATTAATTCTGGAAGTAAAAAATATTTTTATGAGATACTTATAACAAACGTCATCATATCACGTGACACAACATTTGGTTCGGATAAGACAGTGTTTCCAAAAGTGTGGCACGCGTACCTCAGCGGGTACGGGAAGAGTTTGGCGGGAATACGCACTGCACAGGGCTGAGAAAATTGGGTAAACATGCACGGCCAAAGGGGAAACGGTCAAATTAAGGAAAAACAATGAAATTAAGGGGAAACAATGAAATTAAGAGGAAACAATTAAATTAAGGGAAAACAAAGAAATTAAGAGGAAACAATGAAATTAAGGGGAAACAATGAAATTAAGAGGAAACAATGAAATTAAGGGGAAAACAATGAAATTAAGGGGAAAACAATCAAATTAAGGGAAAACAATGAAATTAAGGGGAAACAATGGAATTAAGAGGAAACAATGAAATTAAGGGAAAACAATCAAATTAAGGGGAAAACAATCAAATTAAGGGAACACAATGAAATTAAGGGGAAACAATGGAATTAAGAGGAAACATTGAAATTAAGGGAAAACAATCAAATTAAGTGGAAAACAATTAAATTAAGGGAAGACAATAAAATTAAGGGGAAAACAATAAAATTAAGAGGAAACAATGAAATTAAGGGGAAACAATGAAATTAAGGGGAAAACAATCAAATTAAGGGAAAACAATGAAATTAAGGGGAAACAATGAAATTAAGAGGAAACAATGAAATTAAGGGGAAACAATCAAATTAAGGGAAAACAATAAAATTAAGGGGAAAACAATCAAATTAAGAGGAAACAATGAAATTAAGGGGAAACGATAAGTGCACTGTGCATTTTTTTAGGGGTACTCAGTATTACGAAAATAAAAAATGGGGTACACAGATGTCGAAAGTCTGGGAAACTTTGAAATAAGGCAAGATAATTTGTAAACCAAGAATCGCGCAGACGTTAAAATGAATTTTTACGCGATGTAGACAATGCTACAAAGTCACTGTTGGGCACTTCGAAGCAGAAGTGTAGAGTTCATCTGTTTTCAGCAAACATACATGTATACACATCTACATTTGTGATGGATCAATAAAAATTTCAAGCTGGAGTTTTGTAATGTAAATAAAAAAAAGGTGAAAAAACAACATCTAAGTGCAGCGGAGTAGCGTGGGTATCGGCCGCCCAGGGCGGAAGACGATTTTGCCGCCCTCTCATTTAGGTATTTTAATTTAATCTATACATTTTTGCCGCCCCCCCTAAAAAGTAATAAAAAGTGCCGCCCGGTGCGGACCGCACCCACCGCACCCCCCCCCCCCATTATGTACGGCACTGTCTAAGTGCATTAATTCTCTTAAGGATGGTTCTATTTATAGAATGAGCCGGCTACCTTGGAATTACTTTTTTTTTGTCTAATGGCTCAAGTTAAATCATCTTTCTTTTTTTTTTTTTCAAATCCGTGATGGTAGATCTAAGCATGTCTTTTGCACAGAATAGTTCTCAGGTAATATACTGCATACTTCCACTTCTGCTACACGAAAAGGATTGGGGGGGGGGCGGTTTCTAAAAAAAATATTAAAATTTTATTAATAAATCTGAAAAATATATAAAATTTAAATTCCCGCATATAAAGAAAAATATATATCATGCAAAGTCAGCTTTAGAACCTTTAAAGTTTATTTTCTTGTGTAATGAATGAAAATTTCATACTATGGTTCAGACTTCCGATCACTACACTAGTATAGTGCATTACATGATTCAGCGTGACAAGCGTTTCATGTGCCCAGGGCGTAATCTTAAAATGCCGCCACTTTACTGTATCACAAAATGCCGCCACTTTACTGTACCACAAAATGCCGCCACTTTACTGTACCACAAAATGCCGCCACTTTACTGTACCACAAAATACCACCACTTTACTTGTACCACAAAATGCCGCCACTTTACTGTACCACAAAATGCCGCCACTTTACTTGTACCACAAAATGCCGCCCTTTTGCTGGTGACCTAGTAAAAGTGTCACCTGGGGGCGCACCGCCCCATCTGCCCCCTCCCTGGTTACGCCACTGCCTACATGCAAAGGCTAAAGTGGCAGAACGACATTTCGAGCAACAAGGAAAAGAAAATCCATATACATGTAGTCTGAAACACGGCTCACAGAGTATTTATTTATTATACAGAATGCGCACCGCTATCTAAAAAGTCATCTACACAGATTACTGAAAGTATCCCACTGTTTGTGTTATTTTGTCTAATAATGTAGTACATGTACTTCAAAAGTGATGTACAATAACATAAATAGGGCGGCTTTCGGAAATATTAATATTACAATTGAGTAGGCGCATTCTAGATAATTTAATTTCTGTGGGGTGCAGCTGTCTCTCTCTCTCTCTCTCTCTCTCTCTCTCTCTCTCCCTCTCTTTCTCTCTCTAACTGCGGACTGAGACTTTATCTCTTAGAGCCCGTTTGATCAAATTCGCTGCGTTCCTCAACATCTGGGAACTTGCATAAAGGCCGATGGCCATAAAACTACGCGACCGGTCCACCATGTGGTCCGCCAGCCCGGGGCACTCAAAAAGCACACGATCCACGGTTTCCTCAACTTCTCTGCAGCGTCGGCAAAGGGAATCGTCATTGGGCATCAACCCCTATAGGCAGTGGCGCAACCAGGGGGGCAGGGTGGGTCTTCAGCCCCCCCCCCCCAGACCAAATCATCAATACATATTTTACTATATAAAATTACTAAAAAGACTGTCAAACTGCCTTTTTTTTCTATATGTGAGCCCCCCCCCCCCAGCATTTTTTTGCTGGTTGCGCCACTGCCTATAGGACAATGCCCAGTACGAGACGTGGCAATAAGTGCCTGCTCGATCTTCCTGTCGCGTAATGGGGGGGGGGGGACATCATGCCCCGGGCGCTACTCACAAAGGGGTGCCAAATTACAGATTTCACATATAATATTATATGGTTTTCGAATGGTGGGGGGGGGGGGGAGCGCTAAAAAGGTATTGTGCCCCGAGCGCGAGTTAAGCTCGCTACGCCACTGCCACCACGGGTCAGTTTTGGACGGCCGCTCCATCTGACTGCGGACATTTCTGCCCGTCACGTGGGGTGGAGCTATTTAAATTTCATTTCTACTCTAACACTACTATTGAACAAAAAAAAAAACATTTCTATGAACCGAAGCCTCGTTTTTATACACAAAATTAATATTTAACTTTGGCCGATTACTAGAGAATACGGATAGTTGCGAGTGTGCTGCATATATAAAAATTCCAAGTTGTTGTGAAAGCTTTTATCGCCTTTTAGAAGTCAGAACTTGCACAAAATGAAATTCTTGAACTGGAACATTGAGATTGGCAATGGAAGCCTGGTATACTTTTATTGATCGCAACTCGCTAAAACGAGATCTGGGTGAATCTATTTTTAGATATTGAGCTCTCGAAGAAAAAATGCCATGTCACGTGTTTTTTTCCCCTTCATTATTGCATTTTCATCTCAATTACCTTTCCTTATTTTTTTTTATATTACACACACGTGCATTTATTTATAGTCGGGTATTTATTACGTCATATAATGAAAGGCAACATTTTGTTAGAGGTTATACATGTATTCAAAATGGTTAGAGATTAAATGAAAAATAATTTGCTGACGCGTTGAACCCAGTTGTAAGTAGATATCTCTATACTTATAAGACGCATTTGTTGTCTGTCTGTTTGTCTGTCTGTCTGTCTGTCTGTCAGTTCCCTTATAACTCAAGATCCAGACAACCAAATAACGTGAAATTTGTTACACATACACATAATTACATGGGGAAGGTTGTAGGACAGGTTTCGTTTCATCTCGATGGGTAGTTTAATTGTAATTAATTATTTTTATTTTAGTATTTTACTATATTAAAGTAATCTCGACGGCGCCATAGATAAAATTCCTCCGTGACGTCATTTCCCGATGATACATTTTAAATTTTCCTACTAATAAAGCCGAATAGAACTTGCACGCTGGTGCTGTATAGTTCCTTTGTGCTGCAAAGAATTGTTGTTGTTTTTTCATGCTCCCTGATTTGTACAGTTTGAGGAAGGTAAAGGAATGAAGAAGGATTTTAGAAGAAGTGTGAAGCCATAATAATAAGTGTGTGTATATATATATATATATATATATATATATATATATATATATATATATATATATATATATATATAGGGTCATTCCATGTCAACTCAACCAGTGGTGTTCACCCGACCCCCTCAGATCTTCCTGAAATTTTCAGGGCTTGTGGTACATTCAAAGTTGAGTGATTCCTGAAAATGTTAGGCCATTTGGTCAAAAACTTTCTGAGATATGATTTTTTTAATTTTTAAGGGTAGTCGCGAGTGCGCGTGACATTTACATTTTCGCGATATTTGAACGTGAATATTTCAAAAACTAAAAGAGGTATCAAGCTGAAAGTTTCAGTATGCCCCCCCCCCCCTATCGCAAGTTTAGGTAATACATCATTAAATTATCGAAATATTTTTTGTTCTATGACCAATTTTCAACAATGAAAATAGTTTCCCCCCCCCCACCGGGGGGTCAATGTTTTGCCCCCCCCCCCCGTCAAAGTTGTCTAGATCCGCCCCGATCATTTCTTCGGCACAGTAAAGAGATGAGTAATCAGACCATATACAACTAGATTACTTTTATTGACTCTGGTCGCTATTAGTATTACCCAGAGTTTTGTCCGCCCCATCTATATCCATAGATATCGCCCGTGTGGCCTAGTCTAGTGATATGATCGCCCGTGTGGCCCAGTCTGTGTGTACATAGATAAGATACCATCAGTTAACTGCATCGGCAGCATAATGAGCATACGCTGATATCCGCCTTGCATGGTTGCTTGTATGGTTGATAAAAACAAACAATCTGTAATTTGATTTTGTACTTAAAACTAACTGTTACCAAAGATTAATAGCTTCTAAGGGGCCTCAAATGTAACTATGCAATGTTTGGAATTTTTTAGGGCATTCTGTGTGCAAGATACACTTAAGATAAATACATCATTCAACTCAGGATAAAACAATGAGTAAATACTGAAAATTACAGCCTGATACCTCTTTTAGTTTTTGAAATATTCGCTACGCAATATTCAATAATAGTGTATAATCATGCAATTTCATGCAATTTTTCACCAAGAAGGCGTTAAGACACCAACATGAAATTTTCACCATAGCTAGTACTTGCCAAGGTTAACAAGTGTGCAAAATATGAAAAGTGTGAATTACTGTCCGCATGGTCATTTGGGGGTCGCAATAAGTGCAAAAATGGACGACCATGATGCTTAAAGGGGCCCACCATGAGTACACTATTATTGATTAACAGGAATTCTCTATCAAAATAATAAACACATATATGGTACTTACTAATTATATAACAAACATCATTTCATGTCTTATAGGTTCTTGGCTATACCGAGTCAAATATTGATGAAAACTGTCTGAAGTGCAATGTTTGGAAATTTTTAGGGCATTCTGTGTGCAAGCTACACTTAAGATAAACACATCATTCAACTTAGGACAAAACAATAAGTAAATACTGAAACTTTCAGCTTGATACCTCTTTTAGTTTTTGAAATATTCACGTTCAAATATCGCGAAAATGTAAATGTCACGCGCACTCGCGACTACCCTTAAAAATTAAAAAAATCATATCTCAGAAAGTTTTTGACCAAATGGCCTAACATTTTCAGGAATCACTCAACTTTGAATGTACCACAAGCCCTGAAAATTTCAGGAAGATCTGAGGGGGTCGGGTGAACACCACTGGTTGAGTTGACATGGAATGACCCTATATATATATATAAAGAGAGAGTGAGAGAGAGGGGGAGGGAGGGAGGGGAGAGAGAGATAAAGAGTGAGAGGGGGCAGGGGGAGAGAGGAAAGGAGGGTAGGAGGGAGGGAGGGAGAGGGAGGGAGGGGGATGGACAGGGGGGAGAGAAGGAGGAGAGAGGAGAGAGAGAGATGGGAGAGGGAGGGAGGGAGAGGGAGATGGGAGAGGGAGAGAGAAAGGGAGGGAAGGAAAGAGAAAGGAAGGGAGGGAGAGAGGGGTAGGGAGGGAGGGAGAGAGAGAGGGTGGGAGAGAGATAAAGTGAGGGGGCAGGGAGGGAGAGAGAGGGAATGAAGGAGGGAGGAAGGGGGAGAGAGGGGAAGGAGAGAGGTGGAGAGGGGAGGGAGGGAGAAAGGAGAGAGGGAGAGAGAGGATGGGAGAAATGGGAGGAAGAGATAAAGAGAGAGAGAGGGGGCAGGGAGGGAGAGAGGGGGAAGGAGGAAGGCGGAGAGGGAGGGGTGGATAGGTGGGAAAGGAGGGGGAAAGGGGAGATGGGAGAGGGAGGGAGGGAGATAGAGGGAGGGAAGGGGGGAGAGGGAGGGGGAGGGAGGGGGTAGGGAGAAAACAGAAGGTAAACAGAAAACCTTATTTTAAACCCGGGCAAAGCCGGGTACTTGCAACTAGTAACACTATATTTGAAAATGACGAAAAAAAAATTGGACTGGATTACAAAAAAAAAATCCATTAAAGTAGTTATTTCAATAGCATAATTAGATGTTATCGATTGGCATCCAAGTATTTATATCAAAACTCATTAATTTCCAGTATCCAAGAAGATTTTGTGTTTTATTACGAGAAAGGTTAAAAAAAATGCAAATAAACTTGGCCTTTCATGGCCGTAATAAAAAGATGAAAAAAAGCTGTTTTTTAAACATGTGTCATAAAGAGCACATTGCTATATAACGGTTTTTTTTTAAACATTTTTATTTTAATTCCGATTGGCTTCAAAATAATTCAATGTTTTATTATCCCTTTCATCACTCTTTGTTTACGTTTCCACACACTAAACAGTTTCCTTAAAAGGTTCTAACGTAAACACAGCTGTCTGTGGTATCTTTTAGGATATGTATGCGTTAGGTGATAACCAGGACCGTTCTTAGGGCCTCAGGCAGAGACTTCAAGATCTATTTGAGGGGCCCTATAAAAAAAGACCTGTCGGTGCCCCCCTTCGCATCATATTTAGTAGGAAAAGACACACTTTAGACAGTGTGGGGGGATGGGATGTAGGCAATCATCGTCTAGTATGCCTATCAATAAAAAAAAAATTGATCATATTTAGTAGGAAGGGGGGGGGGGAGGGGGGTGTTGCAGGCTGTATGCCTATCTATTACAAAAACCATTCGTACAGTTGTCGTATACTTTACAATGGTGAATTTTTGTAATTTTTTTTTGATAAGTACAGTTTGATGTAAGTGTAATCATGAAGTAATCAAGAAGTAGTCATGAAGTAATCAGGAAGTAGTCATGAAGTATTGATGAAGTAATCAAGACGTAATCAAGAAGTAGTCATGAAGTAATCAAGAAGTAATCAAGAAGTAGTCATGAAGTTATCAAGAAGTAATCATGAAGTAATCAAGAAGTAGTCATGAAGTATTGATGAAGTAATCAAGAAGTAATCAAGAAGTAGTCATGAAGTAATCAGGAAGTAGTCATGAAGTATTGATGAAGTAATCAAGACGTAATCAAGAAGTAGTCATGAAGTAATCAAGAAGTAATCAAGAAGTAGTCATGAAGTAATCAAGAAGTAATCATGAAGTAATCAAGAAGTAGTCATGAAGTATTGATGAAGTAATCAAGAAGTAATCATGAAGTAGTCATGAAGTAATCAGGAAGTAATCAAGACGTAATCAAGAAGTAGTCATGAAGTAATCAAGAAGTAATCAAGAAGCAGTCATGAAGTAATCAAGAAGTAATCATGAAGTAATCAAGAAGTAGTCATGAAGTAATCAAGAAGTAATCAAGAAGTAATCAAGAAGTAGTCATGAAGTATTGATGAAGTAATCAAGAAGTAATCAAGAAGTAATCATGAAGTAATCATGAAAATAAACAGCTAAACAATTTGAGATCCTCCAAGGTTCGCCCGCCCCCCCCCCAGATATTTTTATTATTCTTCTTTTTTTTTGTTTATTTAGTCTCTGTATGATCTTTCTACAAACAACGGGAATTCCCGGAGATCCATATTGACAAATGATGGGACTGGTCCCCCACCCCCCAGGGGGGGGGAGGGGGAGTCGAGCAGGTCACAACTCCAGGACTCGGGGAGAATAAAATTGGGAGAGGACCGGAGAGGGGGGGGAGGGGTGCTGCTGTGTGAGAGCGGCCACAAAACAAACTGATTTCTGGGTTGTTATGGGTTTTTTTTTCTTACCCGTTCTGTGTTTTGTTTCCGACACGGTCTCGTTTATTTTGGGTGGAGGGTGTAGAGGGAGGGGGGGGGGTGGAGAGAGAGAAACAGGAGTTATTACTATTTCATCTCCATTTCGATCTTCCTCTCAACTCGCTCATCCATTAGACGAGGCTTATTGTCGATTCGATGGAGGGGAGAGGGGGAGAGAATGGGGAAGAGAGAGATCGCGGGATTGGAATAAAACTGAACATACAAAAAAAAAGAAAAAAAATAAGGGAGTAAAAAAAAAACCGGATAATATTTGTTGACCTTTTTGTTCCTCCCGGATGTTTCGTTAATTGACCGAAGTAGAAAGGTTTTCTGTTTATGTTGTCTTTTTTTTTCTTTTTGTGTCTGAAGATATCTCCATTTCACCCCTCCATCCATCGCACACACACATACACACACACTCGCACCTTCACGGGAATCAGTGTTCATTATAGGACGTGCGCGCGCACATAAAACTCACAGACCGCGCGCGCGCGCACACATTGCACAGAACGCGCATACTGTTTCGTTCGTCCAGTTTGACTATGTGTCGTAGTAGATTAAGCGGGAGCCCGCAGAGCAAGAGGTCCACATGTTGGTCAAAGAACGGATCAACAGCCCGATGGGCCCAAAGAGCACAAGGTCCACAGAGCACAAGACCCACACATTTTTCAAATAATTCATCAACAGCCCGGTGGGCCCGCGGAGCACGAGCCCCCCCCCCATGTTATTCAATAAACAGATCAACCTGGTGGGCCCTCATAGGCCTCTCTTAGCTGCAATAAAAAGGAAATAAAGCGGACAATGTTTTGACCTGGTCTCACTATAACTCAGGGTACCATGGAGTGAGGGGGGGGTCGTCCTATGGGGAAACTGGATTGCCAAGGTCAGGGAACGGACAGGTTAGAATGTAGCGACCCGACCCTAATGGTGATGACTCACAGAGAAGAATGGGGGGGGGGGAGAGGGGGGTATCCACGGCAGTGTCCCCTTGAGTCCGTCAACACTTGGTTAAGTAGGGAATGAATGAAATGTATATACCGTTGTACATTCTATGGGCGGATTTGCAACTAAGCCAAAGATACTATTTCCGATAATCAAACAAAGGCACTTATTTCATGTCGCCCGACTAGACATATATATATATATATATATATATATATATATATATATATATACATATATATATATATATATATGTATATATATGTATAAATAATTGCGATTTGGGTTCTGCGTTAAATCGAAAGTAAAGTATTAATACAACAGTATTCCAGTTTAAAATCGTCAAACGTAAATAATGGTAATAAAAATAAATTCTGAAAAATCGGATCTGTCCGAAACCAAAAATAACCTAGCCTACCGATCAAACCTAAAGGAATATAACTCTATGCAAAGGTTTTGCAGGGTACAGCTAGAATATATATGTATATTTAATTTGGAAGTCATTTACTAAAGTAGATAATAGAATGACTGCAAACTGTCTGTTTTAGTATTGTGTTCGTAGACAATGTCCCTGGGTATAGTTTTTTAGACCTCACCAGACAAATGGTGAACCTATAACCCAGTTACATGACCATTTATATTGTAAAATATAGCAAATACGCATTTTTTGTTTAATATATATTCTGTCGGGATGCATTACACGGGATGTTCTCTTTCATTCAGCTTTTTTGTTTCGCTTCACAACATTCCCAAGCCTCCCATCAAATCACCCCCCCCCCATCCTTTTCACTTTCGCGTGCTCTACTCATTCCCCCTTCCCCCCCCCCTCCAAAGCTGTCACTAGCAGGCATGTTCGTCAGCATATTGTCCACACGCGAAAAAAAAAACCAACATAAATATGTTGTTGCGGAAAATTAAACTCATAAGGAAAAAACAAAACAAGAGACGGGATGGGAAAGGTTGAAAGGAAGGAGAGAAAGAGAGAGAGAGAGAGAGAGAGAGCCGGTGGAGATATATAGGTCAGAGTCAGAGAGACATTGGCAGGGACAGAGGGAACAAAAGAAAAAAAAACCATCTACTGACCTTTGAAATTTGTTACTGTCTAAATCAATAACTCGGACAACGGCAAAACAACAGTGAATGTGTAGGAGTCAAAACATACTCTCGGATCCAACGTTTTTATTCCCCTCACTGTTGCCACTCGAGTGACAGGAACTAATCAGAGAGATTATATTTATTTCCCCGTCTCTCTCCCTCCGCCTCACGCCGCTTGCATATGTAATCTTTCTTTTTTTTCCGGTTCATTATTGTCGTTATAGATAAATTAACTGAAATATTTCCATTTAACATATTCCTAACATTTTGGAAGATGGTGATAATAATAATAATAATAATTATATATATATATATATATATATATATATATATATATATATATATATATATATATATATACTAGTATTTGCCCGTTGCATTCGCAACTAAAGGTTTTATCCTAATAAAATGTTTAATATGAGAATAATCATGTTATAAACAGAGGCGTCTGCTAATTCGATTACGATCACAATCCATCAAAGAACGCGCTCGCTAGTGACGTAGTCTTATAATTTGTTTACGTTTGACGATGTTAAAATGCTATCTGTTGTAATAAAAACTAAAATAATTTGAATGAAATTATATATTATTATTATTATTCAATATTTCGAACTTTTACATTTCATAATAAAAAAACCACAGAAACTATTTAAAACTGTAGATCTAAAAAAAAATCGAATCGAGACACGGGCGTGACGCCATTTTGAATTTTTGTTTTCGTTGGTCACGTGATTACTTTATCAAATACTATTGTTTTATTTATTTCTGCCATATGCGCAGCCGACGGCTTTTACGGAGGTCATTTATTTATAGAACGGATTCCGCACACGGACGGACGGAAGCGTCCCGGACTTAGCTGCTTTATAAGTTATATATATATATATATATATATATATGTGTGTGTGTGTGTGTGTGTGTGTGTGTGAGAGAGAGAGAGAGAGAGAGAGAGACTAGCTTCTATGTTTTTGTCTTCAGGGGAGATAATAAATAAAAATAATATTTCTAACCCACCCGCACTCAAATCTCAAATAGCGCAGATTTGCTCTGCGAATTGAATTTCGAGATAAAAATATTTTAGATAAGTATATTTATCACACCATAGACTATATCCCGAAAAAGGAGCGCACACTGTGCATAGTTAGGAGAACGTTCACGTGAGCAGACATCAAGACCAGAAAGACAGACATCAGCTAAACTGTATTTACAGAGCGATACATTCGAACATCCATTGTCATTCCTATCAATCAATAGTCACAACTGAGCTGTTGTAATTAATACTCCATTGCACATGTCAAGTCATTATTGATAGTAACACAACAGACTGATACTCCCCTGTTATTATTTCTTATGTAAGTGGGGGGGGGTGGAGCTGCTGAAGCCATAGGTGTCACCTGAGTTGGGTGACTCGGGGCACCATTTGTCCTCCTGTGTCCGGATGAGCAGCTCATTCATAATGATAAGTACGGGTTAGTGTGCAGTTGAGCCTCATTTTCTGTGAATCTAACACGCCCGAGGGTGCAAGTGACACGGAGGCACTCGTAAGGGATCCTGGTGAGGATAAAGTGGCTGTAGCGTACACCGGAATCTAAGTGACACCAATCCACTCCATGGGGGAAATATCGGAGTACGCCTGATGGAACATTCGGGAACCATTGATAAGTCTCCGATAGCCAGGGGCTATCCCTGTATAGTTTGTCATTCACGAACCGGAAATCATGATGTCAATTTCGTATCAGTTGGCAGTTCACATTTTTTATTTCTATGTATTTCTCGGTTGAAATTTTACGTCCGAATTTCGTCCGTTAATCGCACGGCGTGAACGAAACCGCATATGTTGTCGACTTAACATAAAAAAATGTTTGTTTAGCTTAAAAAAATGGGGGGGGGGGTCACTTGGTCAGTGTTCGGGTCGCCTTCTTCCCCTCGCGACGGCCCTGAATACACCTTTCATAGCCCCCATAATGTAGCCCAAGTATGGGCAAACTACTACCCGCGAGCCAAATCCGGCTCGACACTCGTTTCAGAGTGAAGCACAGCACTAGCCTTTTATTTTGTGGCTTTTTACAAGCATATCTATACTTTAGAATATAGATCTATATTAACGAGCCCAATGTGGCCCGCGGGTCACAAAAGGTTTGGCTACAAACGTAATTTGTTTCCTTTTTTTAATAATTCGTTGTTTGATGTTGTTATATATATATATATATATATATATATATATATATATATATATATATATATACAGTAAACCCAACGGACGATTGAATACAATAATAGAAGGCGACTCCCTAAACTGGTGTACGCGTGCTCTCTAGAGACGCCACATGTGTGAGGCACACTCAATCTGTGAAGGACCAGTCCATGAGTATATCTCTCTGAACCGATCAATTGATAGGACCAGAGTCTAAGGGGCCCCTTCCTCCCACCCCCACACAGCCTTCCCTCCTCAAACAACATGCCCTTAAAGTGGGTAACCGATCAATTTAATAGGGACATCGTGTAAGGGACCCCTCCCCCACACAGCCTTCCCTCAAACAGCATGACTTTAAAGTGGGTCCACTCAACTCATTATCGATAGATCGCGTCGGGGGGGGGGGGTCCCGTAGACCCCCACCCCTCCCCTTAAATGGCACGCCTGCTGAGCGGACACGCTCACAACATCATTATCAGAGATCGCCAACCACCTGCTACCCCCCCCTCGTCTAAGAGGGCAGAAAGGGCATGGTGTGGATATATGTTGGGGAGGGGAGGAGGGGGGTTTAGTTCGGAGGGGGGAGTGGCACTGTTCAAAAAAAAAGGAAAAGATCATTCAACCGTACAGTAAACAACAGCCGTCTTCCATCCACCTCCCATGGTGGTCCGACTCCCCCCTCACCCTCCCCCATCTCTCTATAACCCAAGCGACCTTCTATGACAGTCAATACTCACAATAAGTAGCGCCTCCTATGAGATTGGGGGGGGGGGAGGGGATGTGTGTGTCGGGGGGGGGGGAGGATTAAGGCTGGAGAGGCAGACCATTTACGTTTGGCAAACACTCTCCATAATTTATAACATAACTTGTTAATATTAAGTGTCTCACCGTTTGATAATGGCCGACGGCTCTCAGCCAGTTATCGCTTTTCAACGCGCGCACCGTTTTTTTTTTATAACAGGCTAAGAAAGCAATCAAGATAACCACCACCTTTTGTTCCTCAGATCTAAATGTAAAATAGCGGATTGTTACGTTTAGAAGTTACCCCCCCCCTTGTTGCACACGCACCTCCCGCCAGTAGCGAGTGACTCATCAGTTGACCATGGAACATAACCCAGGGTCATGGTCAGAAATGTTACATCTAGAATTTACCCTCCCCTCCCCGTTGCCACCTCCACTGCCAATTTAAATTTACCCCGCCAATACGGACCCTCTCGCTTCTCATCAGTTGACCATGGAATGTAACGCAAGGTAATGGATATGTTACGTCAAGAATTCACCGCAACTCCCCCCCCCATGTAACGGGTCAAACTTAACCCCCTCAGTGCTAGCCCACGCCACACACACACACCTCCTCCGAAGGTAAAACGCTACTGTCAAACTTAACCCCTTCCATACTAGTATCAACTGTCCCAATCGCACCTCCCGCCAGTGGCGACACCATTTGAAAGTTGTTTCTATCAGCTCTCGCTGCCTTTGCACACGGATTACCTACTGTTCCCCGTACCCTAATGACTCATGCTAGATGTCCCACCTCCCCGCCCACGCACGGACTAAGTCCCCCCCCTTTGCACACGGATTAACTACTGTCCCACTCGCACCCCGCCAGTTTTTAAAAAGTGGACGGAGAATGTATCTCGACAGAGGGCGGCCAAGTAGACTTAGGGAAGTTTTAGAGAATATTTAGAGTAGACTTGAATTGTTAAACTTGTAAAATACTATTTCATTAAACTTGTATCATAGGGCATTAAATCAGTGTTGTAAAGTACACTCCTAAGAGTTGTGTTGTTTATATACGAGTACCTATACAGTGGGCTATAGTTAAAGATTTGGTAATTAAGTTAAATTACCTGGCGAGCCTGCTATACATAGATATATATATCAAATACTTAACGCAACATTTGGCGAGCCTGCCCAAAGAGCCACTGAATCTTCTGAGACGTTGCCGTCGCAGTCACCACCCAAGTCTTCAGGAGTCATACCGGACTCACCCACAGTCTTCAGGAGTCATACCGGACTCACCCAAGTCTTCAGGAGTCATACCGGACTCACCCACAGTCTTCAGGAGTCATACCGGACTCACCCAAGTCTTCAGGAGTCATACCGGACTCACCCACAGTCTTCAGGAGTCATACCGGACTCACCCACAGTCTTCAGGAGTCATACCGGACTCACCCAAGTCTTCAGGAGTCATACCGGACTCACCCACAGTCTTCAGGAGTCATACCGGACTCACCCACAGTCTTCAGGAGTCATACCGGACTCACCCACAGTCTTCAGGAGTCATACCGGACTCACCCACAGTCTTCAGGAGTCATACCGGACTCACCCCGAGTCTATAGGCGTCATATTGGACTCACCCAAGTCTACATGAGTCATACCGGACTCACCTACGTAAGCAGGAGTCACCGACTGAAACCAGCTCAGAGATCATCGGATCAAACAGAGAGTGAGACAGTAAGTCTGTTAGGATTCGTAAAAAAACCAGATAAGTTTCAATTTTCTCTTAGTGCACTATCAAATGTCTCGTTTATTTTGAATCTTTCTAAATATTTTGTTAGTAGTCTCTCCCTGAGTACATCTTTGTTACTTGTGTAACAGAGTGGCAAATCGGTGCTCGGAGAGATTGCATTACATTTATTTGTTAGATTATTACTGTATAGTTTTGTATATGTGACAGTATTGTTTTATTTGTTGTTACTGTCAGTTCTCTCTGCCTTTTGTCTTGTGTAATCCGTACTGTATTTGTACCCAGGAGTTTTTTTTTTTGTTTAACTAGATAGTGTATGTATCAAATAGTTATTAGAACCATTTGAGTAGATCACAGTTATATATTGAGGTAAGTTGTAGTAACATATTTAGCTTGTAGTTTACCTAGGTCTAGGAGAATGTCATCGTTTGAACATTTCGTGTCACTAGGACAATCATTAGGGATAGAACCAAAGAAATTAGAGAAATGGGCGCAGGATAGAGTAGAGAAGGAACAGGCTAGATTAGACAAGGAACAGGATAGATTAGAAAAGGAGCGTAGTCTAGAAATAACTCAGACTCAACTAAAAATCAGACAGTTAGAGTTAGAAAAAGAATTAAGGGATAGCCATGCCAATAGTCCTAACCCCCCACCGACCCCACAGTCGATCGGTGACCACAGTCTTGCCAATAGGATAGCCCATTATAAGTTTCAGTTATTCGACGAACAGGAGACGACAATAGACAATTTCCTCACCGAATTCGAACGAGACATGAAGGAACTCGACTTCCCCGAACCCAAATGGACATACCTACTAGGTAAATCATTTACCAGCGACATTGCCCTAAAGATATGCTTAAATCAAGACAATTATCAAGTAGCTAGAGAACAGCTTCTCAGGACGTACGGACAGACAGAAGCTAGTTTTAGGAAGGCCTTCCACCAAACAGCTCTACACAAGGACGACGACCCCCAGACATACTTCGACAAACTAGGTACTGCCCTAGACAAGTGGCTACAGTACGCCAAAGTAGAAAAGACATTTGAATCCTTTAGGACGTTCTTTTTATTAGACAAGGTCATCAATTCCTGCCAGTCCGAGCTAAAAGCATTCATTTTAGAAAGGGGACCAAAAACAGTGGAGACAGCCGTGGACCTGATTAGGAGGTATAAAACTGCTCACCCTGACAGACCCACGACTACCGTAGAAAATGACATACAGGACATTATATGTTTTAGTAGCGACACAAACAGGTCCCATTACATAGTCAAAACAGGTTAAATGAGTATAGTACAGTAGGCAGGACAGACTTAGTATGCTATCGTTGCAACAAAAAAGGACATCTTGCAAGGGACTGTCCTTTGAATCATAACAGTAGACAAGCTAGGGTACGCAGGTCACATGAGGACAACCGTAGAGACACTCATCAGGGAAGAGGTAGTTCAAAAGACCGGATTCACGACGCCATGTGCATAATAGACATATCCAAGCCCCTGACAGTAACAAAAGGTAGAGTAGGAAATAACGGCGTTGACGTGTTAAGAGATTCTGGATGCACTACAGTTTTAGTTAAGAGATATTTAGTTCGACCCTCCCAATACACTGGTAGATTTGGTAAATGTAGAGCATTTGACGGACAAATTAAAACCTCCCCAATAGCAGAGATAGACATAAGGACAAACTATTTTAGTGGTAGAGTAGAAGCACAGGTAGTGGACAGTCTTATTACAGACCTTATTATAGGTAATGATATTAAAGAGATTAAAGACGACACAAATAGGAAACAATCTAAGCCAAATGACGTTAGGGTTCGTAACAGACGTAGGTATGAAAATAGAGATAGTAGCCGTAGGGATAATGGTTTCAGGTACTGCTATAGAAATATGGGTAAAGATTTGTATGGTAGGCAAAGGGTAAAGCAATGCTTTAGGCCTCATTATCCTGATCAGTGTTTCGCTTTTAAGTCAGTACCAAGAAATAATCGGGTGGATAACGACTTTTATCAAAAGAGAAAGCCTAGATATGGGTTATTTCAAGACAGGGAGAGAAATTTGAATTGCAACTGGCGAGAGCATATGGTAAAATAGCTCCTGGGCCACTTGACATCTTTTTTCCATACGTACCAGTAGAGTATAAAAGTAGGTGTAAATAATTTAAACAAAGATAATGCCGTAGTTTATATGATACCTCATCCCTTTAAGTGAGACGTAAATGTTGCCAAGATACTAAGGTTTAGAAAGAGTTTTATAGATTAAATGCGTGACGAAACAAGGTAAGTGATATAGGGAACTATAGGTAGTAACTGGATTAAGTAAGATCAGTTAGGGCCAGAAGGATGCACGGTAAGTCTAGTTGTGTTGTTTGTTTGACTAAGTGCACTAAGAGTAATAAGCCCAACATTTTTTTCCCCTCGTAAACGTAAGCAAAATTTTCCCATTCTATAAATAGAGTAGTTTTTCACAGACTGACCACAGCCTTCAAAAGTTACTACGCGTCTCCCACCACTCCAGAGACGATTACGTCATACACCACAGTCTACCATACAGCAGAACAGTGCTGAGAGTCAAGAGTTATCGTTCGCCCTTGAAAACAGTGACCATTGTAAGACTACGCCTCCTACTTGACCTCTCACCTGTTGACCACCTCAGTCAACCAGACATCGCAGTACCCGCCCAGATGACCACACCGTCAAAGAAAGAAAAGGAAAACTATGAACGAAATAACAATTTTTTTTCTTTTCTCTTCCCAATTCTAATTTTAGTAATTGATGTCATATTATCAGTAGTATCTTTTTTTTGTCTCTTTCTCATCCCCTTCTCAATTTGAATTTTATTGATTGATGTCATATATATTATTGGTACATTTATATGCCTAGATGTGTCTAGTATTTTTTGATGTTTGACGTGCCTAAGGCATAGTGCTTTTAGCTAATATATAGTATAAAATGTTTTTGTTTGTTTCGTTACACGAAACTTGGGATGAACGGAGGTGTTACGTTTAGAAGTTACCCCCCCTTGTTGCACACGCACCTCCCGCCAGTAGCGAGTGACTCATCAGTTGACCATGGAACATAACCCAGGGTCATGGTCAGAAATGTTACATCTAGAATTTACCCTCCCCTCCCCGTTGCCACCTCCACTGCCAATTTAAATTTACCCCGCCAATACGGACCCTCTCGCTTCTCATCAGTTGACCATGGAATGTAACGCAAGGTAATGGATATGTTACGTCAAGAATTCACCGCAACTCCCCCCCCCATGTAACGGGTCAAACTTAACCCCCTCAGTGCTAGCCCACGCCACACACACACACCTCCTCCGAAGGTAAAACGCTACTGTCAAACTTAACCCCTTCCATACTAGTATCAACTGTCCCAATCGCACCTCCCGCCAGTGGCGACGCCATTTGAAAGTTAGCTCTCGCTGCCTTTGCACACGGATTACCTACTGTTCCCCGTACCCTAATGACTCATGCTAGATGTCCCACCTCCCCGCCCACGCACGGACTAAGTCCCCCCCCCCTTTGCACACGGATTATCTACTGTCCCACTCGCACCCCGCCAGCTTTTAAAAAGTGGACGGAGAATCTATCTCGACAGATTTGGTAATTAAGTTAAATTACCTGGCGAGCCTGCTATACATAGATATATATCAAATACTTAACGCAACACGGATGCATATTTTTTTTAAAATTTTATTGCATTTAATTAACTCGGCGTTTAAGTCTTGGTCGGGGGGGGGGGCTGAAAAGGTATGGGGAAGCGTGTCTGTTGAGTGACGCTTTGGTGGTGAGCTGGATCTGCGTGCAGTGCAGATGAACTGTTCGAGTCCCAGGGTGGAAGCCAGCTTTTAAATCAGCCCTTCCCTGGTGCCCATAGGTACTTGCAGACTCGGCTGGTGGTTACGATGTAGAAAGGGCAGTACACACACACACACACACACACAAACTGACCAAAATAAAGATTATCAATGTCTTCTTATATTTTAAGGGGCGTACTAACTGGGGGGTCGGGTAATCGTGCGGTGTAGACATGAATTATCAACAGCTGCTAAGTCCTGGGTTCGAGGCTCAGTGAGAACGTTGGGTGTTTTTTTTTCAGGTCCCCGTGTAAGTCCCCAAGTCCACTCAACTTTAAATGGGTACCCTGACTTAAAGTAAAGGCGGCTGGGCGTTGTGCTAACCACATAAACCCTTTTATATGCCGTGGGTTGCCGAAACAGATGAATTCTACACTTCATCTGCCCCGATGGGCCCTGAGGGGCTTAAGGGACCAACAACGACATAGTGCGGCCCCAACCCTGGTTTAGAATCTCTGATGTCTGCTGTTGTTTTAGGGCAGACGTGAGCAAGCTATGTCCCGCAGGCCAAATACGGCCCCGTTCGGATGTTTGATCTGTTTAGTGCGCCACCACCAACGCCATCATTTCGCCTGAACAGCTCTATCACACCGATGAAGTTAAAGTTCACTTTATATTGATTACGTCAGAGTTATGAGCTCACTGTGGCCAGCGGTACCTAAAGTTTTACCCACCTCTCTTCACTTGTGAAGTATACAATCACTTCACTATTTAATCCGTAATGATATCAGAAGTTGTTTTTTTTTAAATGTAAACAAAGAAATTCATGAACCATGCCGGCAATGCTATCATCAAACGTTTTTTTTTCTATAGACACAGTTATAGATAGATCACAACATGCAACACATTTTTCGTTTTTCGTGTAAAATAATGATCGCAATTAGAGATAATACACAAACACACAAACCAACACATGTTTGTTTGATGAAATGATACAAAGCAATTTCTTAAATTGTCCAAAAAAAAAAACAAACTGAACATTTTAGGCTTGAAGTTTGTAACAAATACGTATATTTCAGAGATGAGCGGACAGCGGACGCGTCCGCTTGCGGACGCAGATCCGCAGACTTTTCCGAATCCGCGGACTGACAGCGGACGCTTCGTATGGTTAAGTTGCGGACTCGCGGACTGACGCGGATCTTCTTTAGCATTACCATAAAAAATTTCAAGTCATTTAAACAGCTAAATTTCAGCAATGCGGACGCGCGGACTGACTGCGGACCAATGTTGTAAGATTCTGCGGACGCGGATCATTGATAGAAATCCGCGGACGGACGCGGACGCTAAATTTCAAGATCCGCACACCTCTGGTTTATTTCCAAATCCATTCCCCCCCCCCCCCCCCCCAGATTTGGCCAAATTATCACAGAAGCTTAATAAATCTCACAGAGAATTTTTTTTTTTTAAAAGTTCCATTTTGTTGCTTAGAGAGTATAGATTTAAGTATCTAACAAAATAATAGCGATTTGGGTTCTGCGTTAAATCGAAAGTAAAGAATTAATCCAAAAGTATTCCAATTTAAAATACAATCATGAAAAAATCGGATCTGCCCGAAACCAAAAAAATAACCAAGCCTACCGATCAAGCCTAAGGGGATATAACTCTATGCAAAGGTTTTTGCAGGGTACAGCTAGTTTTCATAATAATGTGGAATCGTGTATGTATTTGGTCCTATATGTTTTGTTGAAATTAGTTTACACATGAAGTAGAGGTGTATTCGGCAGCTGCAGTAATAATAAGTGTATTTATATCGTCAGGTGTTTGAGCATGTTGCTAAAATGAGCACGCGCAAAAAAAAAAAGAAATTATCAGCAGCTGCATGTAATGATAGGCAATTTACGTAGCCAGGTGTGTGAGCGATAGCGTAGGAAGGGCGCCCATGTGGGTTGTGCGGCCTCATAGGGCGCCATGTTTGGAAAGAGCGCTGTTAAAAGTTTTTTGCACTTTAAACATTGGGGGACGTATGGGCGCCTAAAAAATGTAACCTGCACAGGGCGCCACAATAGCTAGCCACGGCCCTGTGTATGAGTACCGTTTGTCCTACAATGAGTACACGCGAAACATACATATGCGACCAGCGGCTGCGGTAAAGATAAGAAACCTAAAATATAGGTAAGTGAAGGACACAAATATAGGTAAGTGAAGGACGCAAATATAGTTAAGTGAAGGACACAAATATAGGTAAGTGAAGGACGCAAATATAGGTAAGTGAAGGACGCAAATATAGGTAAGTGTATGGAGTGGATGGGTACGGGTGCTAAAATGAGAACACGCAAAGCGTAGAGGTAATCATCGTCTGCAGTCTCTTTCCTCCATCAAACCGCTAGAGGTCACCGCCTCGCTGCCGATAACACATTGACCTCCACTTATTTATTATTGACTCTCTGCGACCACCACCTCGCCCCCCCCCCACCCCCTTTTTCCTCTCTGTCTCCCCCACCCCAGTGTCCTCACAGAAAGCGGTAGTAATCGATAATTTTATTGTAGCTGGAACCGTTTCCCACGTGACACCCACTTCCCACCCCCGCTCCTCTCCCCTGGCCCCTTACCACGAGCCGGTAAGAATAATAATAGTAATAACGCTCGAGTACTTTGTACTGACCGGGACACTCCAGGAAGATTATGGCCGCTCACGTACTTCTCGCGAGATTTCCCTACTCTTAATGACTGTCTCTAAACTCGGAAGTGGTCCTCACAATTTGAGACGCACACCCCTCCCCTCCCCGGATTGTTCTCGTAGTGTTTTATGTTGTTATCATTATAGCTATTTTATTTTTTATTATTATAAATAATATCGAGTATCGAGTGCTTCATGGCCATTTTAATTTTTTTGTTATGATTGAAATTTTTTTTTTTTTAAGCGGTAGTCACCTGAGTCACCAACGGATTTATGACCAATGGCTCTCAGCCAATCGAGTTATTGTATTTTGAAATCAAAGTCCAGAGTGTTAGCATCATTGCTTATTGCTGAAGTTCCGACTCCCCCCCTCCCCCCTTCCCTCATTTTTTCTCGTAACGTCTAAAAAATATAACATATCAAAAACGTTGGGAATTATGGATATTCCCAATTGTATAAATAGATGTAGAATTCCCCAGTAGCTCATGATGTCCAAATGAATGCATCTATTTCTCTCTCTCTCTATCTCCCTCCCCTCCCCCCCCCAACCCACAATCCCCTGGATTTTCCAGGTCATGATGGAAGTTCCCAAGTCCTCCAATCTTAGTTGCTGAAGTGTAGGCATTTTACTATATGTGTGTGTGTCTTCCGTTGTGCTTCTATTGGCATTGCACTCACTGCTATGGTTGGGAATGAAAGAAGGTCATCATAAAACCGTCCCATAAGTGGTTTCTCAGGATCTGAGAGATAAACATCCATCCTTACAGCGACTTTACACACACACACACACACACACACATGTTAAGATTAAATCAACATCGATGTTTCTTTTTTTAGAGAGTAATTATATATATATATATATATATATATATATATATATATATATATATACAGAGAGAGAGAGAGGGGGCAGAGAGAGAGGGAGAGAGAGAGAGAAGGAGGGACAGAGGGGAAGATAGGGAGGGAGGGGGAGAAAGGGAGGGAGAGAGATGGGGAGATAGGGAGGGGGAGAGAGGGGGAGAGAGGAAGGGAGAGAGAGGTAGATATGGATGGAGAGAGAGAGGGAGGGAGAGAGGGAGGGAAAGAGGGGAAGATAGGGAGGGAGAGAGATGGAGAGATAGGGAGGGGGAGGGAGAGAGAGGTAGATAGGGAGGGAGAGAGAGGGAGGGAGAGAGGGGGAGAGAGGGAGGGAAAGAGGGGTAGATAAGGAGGGAGAGAGAGGGAGGGAGAGAGGGGGAGAGAGGGAGGGAGAGAGAGAGAGCACAGAGGTTCAATATAAATGTCAAAACTAGCAGCACATCAATGGCTGGAATTTAATAGTACCTATTAGCCCCCCTGATCTATTTAATGCCCTCCCCAACCCCACTCCTAACCTTCATCCCTTTCCATTCTGAATGAAGCAAGTACATACATTTCTCAGGTTAAGCGATCCTACTTGTTACTACTTTCATTTTTTTTTTAATTTTAGCTTAAAGTTCAATCTTTGATCGATACTTGGTTGGTTAAAGTTCAAATATTAAGTGATTTTATTTCTCCACAATTGGGTAAACCCAGGTGTCTCCAGGAAACCAGAAATAAAACAGACATGCGCAGACACGATTTTTTTTTTAAATCTATATCACCGATCCGCCATTTTGTCAAATGTTCCCTCTAGGGCCGGGACAGAAACGAATTTTATGAGGTTCGAATCCAACACAAATCCGGAAAATCCGGTATCGGATGAGTGTTAAACATCTAGGTCAAGTGGGCGGGGTGACATAAATCAAAAAGAAAAAAAAATACAAACCAATGAATTAAAGTTAAAAATAAAATATTGCCGGAGCCTGAAAGTCCTGAAATTATGAAAACAAACAAACAGCTTTGTTGGAACTGAAATTCGATATATAAAAAAGCTCTTTTAACCTGGCGACAGCAATCAAAGTTGACAATTTATATTTCACTAGTAGTTGCCCGTCGTTGCATTCGCAGCTAAAAGGTTTTATCTCAATAAAATGTTTAATATGAGAATAATCGTTTAAAAACTGCACGCAAACCGGCAGCAAGACCAGAAGCATATAGTTAGCAATGTAATATTTACAACTGGCTGATTACTTGTCGCGCTTTTTTTTTTACAAATAGTATAAATTTAAATTAAAAAAAAAAAATTATACCTACGGGAAATGACGTCGTAGAGGATATCCCAAGTGCAGAATTATTCATAGCGACATTTTTTATGATAGCACTTTATTAGTAGGAAAATAAAAAAAAATTACCATCGGTAAATGACGTCATAGATTATTTATAGCGACGGCTTTCCCCATTCTGCACGTACGTACGGACGCTAAGATATGATTTTATTAGTAGGATTCTTATGTGAGGTTCTTGTATAGTTAGCCCGGGTACCGGTAAATAAGATTTTGAATGACGTGAATTATTATGGTGTATTACTGTTGAAGCTATTTTATATCAGAATGCAGGGAATAATGGGAAATAAGAAAAAAAAACATAGAATGAAAATTTTTAATAAACCTAGAAAATTCAAGTTTACCTTGAAAAAATATCATTTTGACAACTAAGGGTGAAAAAACATAGATTCAAATGTTTAATAAACCTAGAAAATTAAAGTTTGTCTTAAAAAAATCATTTTGACAACTAAGGGAGGTCACTGTAGCGAAACTTATCACCAGGGAGTCCAAGTCAAGTGCTCTATAGATCCCATAGCATGGACCTAAATGGCTGCGTCCATAATACAAATAAAAGAATTTTATAAAATAATAATTAGCGTGAAAAGTAAGGTAATATTATAAATAACGTGTAACGGTTGATTGGGTGTATTTTAATGGGGTTTTTTTTTCCTCTTTCAATCCAGTAAATATACTTTGCAGCTACAGATTTGTAAGATAAAAAAATTAAAAAACCGTCCCATCTTTCCCTGCACTGTAACTTAAAAGTGTGCGGTGAATAGGCAGGGGAAGATAAGCTCATCACTTTTCATGAGTAGTTTGCCCCTGACAAAATACCCAATCGATACCTTTCGCTTTCCGGGGTTGTGTGTATTTTTTTTTTAAAGTTTACTGTGCTCCTGATCTACTGTCCAGCAAACTGAGGATTTGAGGGTTGGGGGTGAGGGTGGCGGGGGGGGGGGATAGCTACGATCCTGTGAATGTCCGTTGCCTCACAACAGTGGAATTATATTGAGTTATTTTTATTGTTTTTTTTTAAGTCATTTATTATTATTATTATTTTGGCTGCTGACTCCCCCCCCCCACCCACTCACTCTCTCCTAATGATACAATGTATCATTGTTATTATTATTTCTGTGATAAGCTCCACAGCTTGACACACGCTATGTGTCAGGATTGATGCTCATTAGAAATCCATTAGCTCAACAACAACAACAAAAAAAAATAGGGTAATATACATATATATATATATATATATATATATAGATATATATGGGGGTAAGTATATATATATGTATGTATGTACACGAAATAAAAACAAATCATTTTGTGGTCATGGGGTTGGGGACTGGCGAGAGGGGAGAGTGTTACGTAGGCGGGGTGGGGGTGGAGTGGATTATGCCAAAAAAAACGGAACGTGTTATTTCTGTCAGCTTGTATGTTTATGGAGGGTGCAGGGGCGGGATTTGGGTGTTAGGTGGGATGCATCTGAGCATTATGTCACTTGGTTTTTTTTTTAGTTTAAAAACATATAATAGTATAATAATAATAAAGCAGATTAACATGCATGCACGGACATACATACACTCGCTCACGCGCATTCATAGGAAAAACGTGCATGCGCAGACTGACACATACGCATAAACAAATATATGTAATATGACAATTAATTATACCCACCCATAGGCAAAAGCTCATTAAGAACCTCTAGGTAAAGGTACTTTTTGGGAACCTAGGCAAAAGCTCTAGGTAAAGGTACATTTTGGGGTCTTAGTAAAAAGTTACATTGCTGCCAACGTTGTTGTTTTATTCTAAAACCCAAGTTTAGGCTTTAAAAAAAAAAACATAAGTACGTCTATAGCTTGTGTCTTCTTGTTTTGTTTTGCTAAATATGCGAGGGATGGGTGGGGGTGGGGGTGAGGGTGGAGTCTACTTTACAGTTGATCTTTTTTTTTTTTAAATGTGAAACATTCGAAACAACACAAGGCTCTCTCTTTCTCACTCATGTACACATACACAACAACAAACCCCAACAACCTGCTGTTAGAATTAATGTTTACATCTCACATTTATTATCAAGCACTGTTTAAGATCTCACATTTATTATCAAGCACTGTTTAAGATCTCACATTTATTATCAAGCACTGTTTAAGATCTCACATTTATTATCAAGCACTGTTTAAGATCTCACATTTATTATCAAGCACTGTTTAAGATCTCACATTTATTATCAAGCACTGTTTAAGATCTCACATTTATTATCAAGCACTGTTTAAGATCTGGCTGGTCCTGACAGTGTCCCCCATCGATAGAAATCAAAAGTAAGCAGAACCACTAGCACCTAATAGGACCAATAGCGCCTAACAGTACCATTAGTAGATACCAGTAGGGACACTAGCTCCTTGCTAGAACCGCCAGAAGAAATGAGTAGGGCCACCAGCACTTTCAGAACTTTATCACCTAGTTCGATCACGAGCAGTGCTCGATTTAAGAAAAAACCAGTGCCGGGGGATGAAAAATTTTTTTTTGCAGAGCCGGGGATAAATGTCTATGATTTCGTCCCCGGCTGGGACATATTAGCTAAAGCAGAGCCGGGGATGACAGGTCTCAGTGCCGGGGATATTACCGGCATCCCCGGCGGTAAATCGAGCCCTGATCACGAGTATATAAGACTGACCACTGGCACGTTTAGAAAATTCTCATAGAGTTCGACCAACAACTGACCACGACCATCTAATAGGGCCACTAGCAAATTTACAGCATTTTCAGCTAGTTTGACCACCTTTGACTGGCCAAGAGTATCTAACTGTGACGTGTAGAATTGCCCTTCTCCCCCCACCAACCCCAGTTCACCACAGGGTCAAAGGTTCCAGCCGCTATGTTGTGTAGATTCGTTTCATCGACGTCGCCTTCCCCCCAGTCCCCCACAATCGTTTCACTGACGTTCTCCCCCCCCCCCCCAAACGTTTCGGTGACAGACATCGTCGTCCCCCCCCCAAACGTTGCACCAACGTATTCGCCCACCCCCCTACCCTATAAAAGAAATGTTTAGCAGTAGTTGAGTTAGTAAGGTGCTGACAGGATACGAGTTAGACGTAGTAGTGTAGATAGTTCTAAGATTCTAAGAGTTTGTTGTAAACTTGTAGTGACATTTGTTTAAGTAAACATCATTAGACAAAGGACTTATATTGTATATACATATATATTCACCTATGTTTAAAAGCAATTAAAGTTGGATCTTTGAGTTTATATACCAGTGTTGGTGTTGATATATATACATTAGAGAATTATAACGTTACACTAACAAAACTACGATCGCTTACACTAGAAACTAAAAATAGGTCACGAGAGTTTGTTTTTGTATCACTTTCATGTCACCTGACAATTAACACCGTCCTAGTATACTAATCAGCCAACCTGGCCACATCCAACATCAACCAAAAGTAGGCCAAATAAAATTGTGCTAATTACAATTAAACACGACTTCATGAGCTCATTGATTTTTCTCCAAAAATATTCGCTCGGTTAGTGATGAGTACAAGGTCGTCATTACACAAA
>JAGDYQ010000036.1:6634621-6662121 GCA_021962125.1 Bulinus truncatus | reverse complement strand
AGTATAGAGAGAGCTATTAGCACCAAGCTGGTTCGCCCAGGGATATTTATCCACTTGTATGGATCTCGATGCGTTCAGAGAGAGCTATCCGTGAGTAAGCACAAGTTACTCACATTGATTTTAAAACAGACATTTTGCCTTGCGGGCAGCACCACCCTCCCACCCAGCAATCTCTGTATGTTTTTTTTTTTTTTTTAAAACCCACTGGTACCACGATATGGAAACGGGCATCAAACGCAAGTAAATGCTATGGAAGTCAAGATAAATGACTTTGGTGACTTAACACCTTCTTGCCAACAATTGCCACGGCGTTCTAACCTGAATTTCTATAAGTTGCACGTTGCGGCGTGCCAATAGAAACATGTGACACTATTGTGTGTGTTCGGGGGTTTGGGGAAGGGGGGGAGAGAGGGGGGGGGGTTAGGGGGATAAATTATTATTATTTTTTTTGTAATTTCCGACCAAATAAAAATTCCTAGATATAGATTTGATTGTAACCATGACTTTTTTTTTTTTTAATATTTGGATCAAGATTTGAACTCAATGTAAATTTGTGCCAGGGTTGAAGCGCCTGTGCCACGCCATCGCATCAAATGCATGAAGGTGCCAACCTGTTTGCATCATTTTGTTTTATTTTTATTCGTAGTGACGTGTGACATCATTGGCTCGGCCGCAGTACTCGGAGGGTATATTCTGGTGGTGGGTGGGTTGGGGGGGGGGAATTGCAGTACACTGACTGTATTTTCTGGGGATGCAGTACTATTTCTATTGATTGCGTACATTCCCCCCCCCCCTAACAGACTTGAGTGCCTATGACAGGAGCGTTTGTCTGCCAGATCAAGTTCTTGAGGTCTGAATCCCGACATGAATTTTCTTTTAATTTGCGCGGCCGTCTTGAACGATTAAAGATTGACATATACGTTGTATTAGTTGACACATACATTGTATTAGTCGACATATACGTTGTATTAGTTGACATATACATTATATTAGTCGACATATACAATGTGTTTTAGTAACTCTATGATTCACTATTATCCAGAATTCGAATTTTATCGAAAATTTACAATTCCAAGTGATTTGAAATAGTATCACTTGATAACTCAATAAATCGATCAATCAATTTTTCTTAACTATCTATGTTTCTATATATAGATCGATATATATATATATATATATATATATATATATATATATATATGAAAGGACTGATATATATATATATATATATATATATATATTACTACGCGCCACAGCACGACAGTCATCAGTCGACTAACGTCGTAATGAATGCCTACCTGTTACAAAAATAATTCGAACATTCCACACAGAACCGAAATTACGTCTATGTTTTAAAAATATATATATATTCACCGGATTTGTTTCGGGAATATATAGGTCCCCCCAATAACACGATAACTCCATGGACAACGACAATAGCACACGTTTTTACAATCACACATTTATACAATTGACATATTTATACAATCGACATATTTATACAATCACCACGTCATTTATACAATCACCACGTCATTCACACCTTACAGAGTAAACCGATAACCATCGCTCGCGTACATATGAACAATACATTGTGTCGCATTTACATGGAAATTACAGACCGTAAAAAAAACAAAAAAAAAATGTTGATTTACTCACCCATGCGTGAAAGTGATATCATCCATTAATATCTCCATATGGTCCTGCTACGCAATATCCTGCATTAATTCACACACACACACACACAAAGCTTTTGTTTATCTGTTTGAACATTATGAATAGGAAAATAAAAGAGGCAAAACACGAGCCATGACACACTTGTCGTAATCCATAGTGAGCGACGAAATATTTGACGGTGAACTCAACGGCGCTCACTGCAATACGATAAACCGGAATGGCGTGCTGCGGTGGGCGCTGGGGGAGAAATGGTGGTGGGGGAGCAACCACCTTTCTTTTTTTCTTTTTTTTTTTTGATGTATCGGCTTATTACTTTCTCTTACACCGTGTAATCATTGAATAAAGATAACACGGGGGTGGGGACAGGGTGAGTGTTGCACCGCACAATTTATGATCTCTCTCTCTCTCTCTCAGCGCGCTTGTATCACAGAGACCCGGCGTATTTTCGCCACCCATTTATCACCGCAGTTGGCCAAGAGTCGGGAGTGAGAGAAGGAGAGAGAGAGAGAGAGAGAGAGAGAGAGAGAGAGAGGGAGGGAGTGAGCGACAATTTAAGTGTGTGTGCGTGTGTGTGTGAGAGAGTGCGAATGTGGCGCGCGTCTTACCCGCGCTCCACACTCACTGACACTTGTCAACTGGTGGAAGTCTCTCTCTCTCTCTCACACACTATTTCTCTTCCCAGGCATAACATTCTTTCAGTTCCAGTTATCCGTCCTTGCTTCCCCATCCTCCACCACATCTGAAACTTTGACTTCTCCCCCCACCCCCTTCACCCCACCCCACCTTCACCAACCTGCTTGCATTTCATTGAATGTATCCCTCCCCACACACACACATCCCCCCCCCCATGACGCACAATTTTCGTATTGAGTCCGCTTCATTGCACACCCCCCCCCTCCATCCCCCTCCCCTAACTATTCTGCGGTCTCCCACATATTTTCATCGCACGAGGAAGGGTTAGTGTAAGTACATCAACAGTTAGTGTAAGTACATCAACAGTTAGTGTAAGTACATCAACAGTTAGTGTAAGTACATCAACAGTTAGTGTAAGTACATCAACAGTTAGTGTAAGTACATCAACAGTTATGCCCGATTAGAAACTTGCACACCTATACTCGATACCTAGTATCGAATTCAAAATTACAAATAAAAAAAGTTAGAATGGAATTCAATAATACAATTTAAAAAGACATACGATACATTTTGAAATGTGATGGTAGTAATGTTGAGGGACGGAATGAAAGAATGGAATAGAACGGTAGCGGTAGAGTGGGAAGGGTAAAGTTGAGGTGAGATGGAGAGAAAGAGAAGAAAAAAAAAAACAACGACAAGTAGCCGGCACCAATATCACAACAATCTACAGCCGTGACATCGACCAGCGCCCTAACCCCCCCCACCTCCTCCTCCTCCCTTCCCCGCGCCCCTTGCTCCAGCCTCACACACGCAGCCCCCCCCTCCCCCAACCTGATCCCAAAACCCGCACGACGACATGACGGGACTTAGCGGTGGTGGCCTTCGCGGCTGATGACAGTCTGTCGTCTCACCCCCCCCTTCCTCCTCCTTTCTCCCCCACCGGGTACACACACTCCCATCCTCTCCCTCGCACGCACACGCGCACACCCACCCTACCCCCTTTTTCCCAAGCCTGGAAATCAACTCCCCCCCGCCCTTTTCATCATTCCTCTCCATGTATACGAAGATCACCCCAATCCATCCTTAATGCACCCCTCACCCCTCCTTTTCTCACCCTCGCACGCGACCCACACATGCGACAACGCACTCACTCACACAACTCACTCACACACCGGCTGGCTGACATTGCCTGTCGTCAGTTGTCGCTCTCTTAATGTCACGCGCTTATTTTTTTTTTAAACTCATAGAGAGAGAGAGAAAGAGGCACGGACACAGACAGACAGTGAATCTATAACAAGGAGCAGATAGAGTGAGAGAGGAAGAAATGCCATCTCCAAGATGGTGTGTACCACCACCTTGTGTCCATTTATTTATTTTCTCCTCCATTCGTGTGTCATGCCGACAGAGCAAGGATGTGAAGTTGAAGCGAGGAAATCGGAATTCTACAGGATATTCCGGAGCAACCATTGGATAGGTGAGTCTGCCAAGGAGTCAATGCTTGGAGCAACCATTAGATGGGTGAGTCTGCCAAGGAGTCGATGCTAGAAGCAACCTGAGTCTGCCAAGGAGTCGTTGCTAGGAGTAACCATTAGACGGGTGAGTATGCCAAGGAGTCGATGCTAGAAACAACCATTGGACGGGGGAGTCTGCTAAGGAGTCGATGCTAGAAATAACCATTAGATGGGTGAGTCTGCCAAGGAGTCAATGCTTGGAGCAACCATTAGATGGGTGAGTCCGCCAAGGAGTCGATGCTAGGAGCAACCATTGGGGAGTGTGTCATGGAGTCTGCCACCCTCCCCTACCCCTTCCGCCCTTCCATTGGATGTGTGAATCTATCTTGGATATTTCGGACCTTCTAAGTAGATTTGATTCCGTGCCCTTGTCTCTCTGACCAGCTGAAATCAAAATTGCACATTTTATCTCAGCCATTGTCAAAGTGGCCCCACAGAATTATTGAATTATTTGTAACACCGCGGGGATAATTTTTTTGTGTGGTCCTCATGATCATTTTTAGAAAGATAGAATAATTTTTAAGTTAGGGTTAGGATAATCTGCATGTCCTCGCGACAGCATGTGTGGTCAAGGAGCAGAGCACGTGAGACGAGCACCGGAAGAAGTACTAAAGAGTGTTGGTACAATGAAAGAAGGTAACTGTGAAATACGGTCAAAAAAAATTGCTTCAATTTTTTTTTATACACTTGGGCTACCCCGTTAATATGACTACTAGCATGATGCTCAAAAATTATGTATTGTGCAAGTAAAACTCAAGAGTTATGTATTGTGCAAGTAAAACTCAAGAATTATGTATTGTGCAAGTAAAACTCAAGAGTTATGTATTGTGCAAGTAAAACTCAAGAATTATGTATTGTGCAAGTAAAACTCAAGAATTATGTATTGTGCAAGTAAAACTCAAGAGTTATGTATTGTGCAAGTAAAACTCAAGAATTATGTACTGTGCAAGTAAAACTCAAGAGTTATGTATTGTGCAAGTAAAACTCAAGAATTATGTACTGTGCAAGTAAAACTCAAGAATTATGTACTGTGCAAGTAAAACTCAAGAGTTATGTATTGTGCAAGTAAAACTCAAGAATTATGTATTGTGCAAGTAAAACTCAAGAATTATGTATTGTGCAAGTAAAACTCAAGAGTTATGTACTGTGCAAGTAAAACTCAAGAGTTATGTATTGTGCAAGTAAAACTCAAGAATTATGTACTGTGCAAGTAAAACTCAAGAGTTATGTATTGTGCAAGTAAAACTCAAGAATTATGTACTGTGCACGTAAAACTCAAGAGTTATGTATTGTGCAAGTAAAACTCAAGAATTATGTATTGTGCAAGTAAAACTCAAGAGTTATGTATTGTACAAGTAAAACTCAAGAATTATGTATTGTGCAAGTAAAACTCAAGAGTTATGTATTGTGCAAGTAAAACTCAAGAGTTATGTATTGTGCAAGTAAAACTCAAGAATTATGTACTGTGAAAGTAAAACTCAAGAGTTATGTATTGTGCAAGTAAAACTCAAGAATTATGTACTGTGCAAGTAAAACTCAAGAGTTATGTATTGTGCAAGTAAAACTCAAGAATTATGTACTGTGCAAGTAAAACTCAAGAATTATGTACTGTGCAAGTAAAACTCAAGAGTTATGTATTGTGCAAGTAAAACTCAAGAATTATGTACTGTGAAAGTAAAACTCAAGAGTTATGTATTGTGCAAGTAAAACTCAAGAATTATGTACTGTGCAAGTAAAACTCAAGAGTTATGTATTGTGCAAGTAAAACTCAAGAATTATGTACTGTGCAAGTAAAACTCAAGAGTTATGTATTGTGCAAGTAAAACTCAAGAATTATGTACTGTGCAAGTAAAACTCAAGAATTATGTACTGTGCAAGTAAAACTCAAGAGTTATGTATTGTGCAAGTAAAACTCAAGAATTATGTACTGTGAAAGTAAAACTCAAGAGTTATGTATTGTGCAAGTAAAACTCAAGAATTATGTACTGTGCAAGTAAAACTCAAGAGTTATGTACTGTGCAAGTAAAACTCAAGAGTTATGTATTGTGCAAGTAAAACTCAAGAATTATGTACTGTGCAAGTAAAACTCAAGAGTTATGTATTGTGCAAGTAAAACTCAAGAATAAAAGACAGAAGGCCACATTATAATGAGTGTTGTCGAAATAAAATAAGCAAGTGGGCATAGGGAGAGGGGGAGGGGGAGGGGGGTTGAAGTTCTATGAGCCGTCACCACCCCGAATGGGGACCTCTTGACATCTATTTGAGACCCTGTCTAGCCTCCTTCCTCCCCCCCCCCCAACCGCTCTCCACTCCACGCCTGCTTGCCAAATGATATTACATCGGCCCTGCTAATAGATGATGTGCCATAAACCGTGTGAGAATTGAGGCTGTTGTGCAGGTAGGAGGAGGGAGGGGAGGAGGGGGGTGTTAGGGGAATGAGTGTGAGCTTCATTTTAAGTCTACCGCCAACCGTTTGGGGGTCTCAATTAGCGCGGGCTGACATTTTCAAACATGCCTGGCAGCAGAAGTGAAGAACCTCTTTTTTTTTGTCAAATCTATTTCGCCGCCAAAAAAAAAAAGCAATAACAATTATATGAAAGGGGGGGGGGGGAGGGGTAAACAATCATAATACATTCTTGCATACAATCACAAATAAGTATAATGTATTATTAAGTCTTCGAACAAGGAGCTTGTCTTATTTCTCTTTCCCCCTCCCCCTCACATCTAGTCAGCGGGTAACACCATGCCTCGAGGACATATAGCGGAACAAGACCAGTCACATGACCGTTTTATGTTGTGAAAGTCTATTCTTTTTTTTTTTTAATCGGCTACTGTTATTGTGGCTGTTGTTGTTGTTGTTGTTTATCCTGACAGCGTAATGTGGGGGGTCACGACACAGCTTTAACATCACTCAAAGCAACATAGTAGTGGCTCAGTCAGTGGAGGATAAAGGTCGGTGGGGAAGGGGATGGGGGCATGGCGTTACGATCGCGCCCGGGGCACAACACCTTTTTAGCGCCCCTCCATTCGAAAACGATATAATATTATATGTAGAATATACCATTTGGCGCCCCTTTGTGAGTATATATATATATATCTGTATGTATAATACCCGGGTTTATCTATGAGCTCAATGAAATATGTGTGTTGATGTACGTAAGTGAGTGTGTGTGTGTGTGTGTGTGCGAGCGTTCTATGTATGTGGACATGTAAGTGTTCGCATTAGTTTCGACAGCTGTATAGCTCAACATGTTTATATGTGGAGCCATGTGCGCCCATGAATGTCTTCGAACGCACGTGAATGGGGAGGTTCAGAGGCGGATAAATGGGATGGTGCACGGGGCGCGAGCGCTGATCACCACCTTCGCAAGGGCCCTGAAACAAAAACAACTTTTCACTTTAATAAATATATATATATATATATACATGTATATATATATTTTTGAAGGGGCCCCCACAAATTTCTAGGGCCTCAACCAACCTTAATACGCCTCTGGTGTGGTTCAATGATCGTAAGTTGTTTTTTGTTTATTGATAGTTGAAATTGAGTTATCCGAACAAAAAAGACTCATAAGATAGACTCCCAGCCAGACTCATGAGATAGACTCCCAGCCAGACTCATAAGATAGACTCCCAGCCAGACTCATAAGATAGACTCCCAGACAGACTCATAAGATAGACTCCTAGCCAGACTCATAAGATAGACTCCCAGCCAGACTCATGAGATAGACTCCCAGCCAGACTCATAAGATAGACTCCCAGCCAGACTCATGAGATAGACTCCCAGCCAGACTCATAAGATAGACTTCCAGCTATACTTTGATAGATTGTGTGCTCAGCCCAAATCTGTAGATACAGGGCACGTGTGTTCAATTTAAACAAACAAGCAAACAAACAAACAATCCTAAAATTGCAGAACGACATGTACTCAACATGTACTCAACATGTACTCAATATGTACTCAACATGTACTCAACATGTATGTACTCAACATGTATGTACTCAACATGTATGTACTCAACATGTACTCAACATGTATGTACTCAACACGTACTCAATATGTACTCAACATGTATGTACTCAACATGTACTCAATATGTACTCAACATGTATGTACTCAACATGTACTCAACATGTACTCAACATGTATGTACTCAACATGTACTCAACATGTATGTACTCAACATGTATGTACTCAACATGTATGTACTCAACACGTACTCAATATGTACTCAACATGTATGTACTCAACACGTACTCAATATGTACTCAACATGTATGTACTCAACATGTACTCAATATGTACTCAACATGTATGTACTCAACATGTACTCAACATGTACTCAACATGTACTCAACATGTATGTACTCAACATGTATGTACTCAACATGTACTCAATTCAAAGCTAAAACTACAGGCGGCCATGTTTTCAATTTAAACCTAAATCTACAGAACACGTGTGTTAAATCTAAACTTTTAAATCAGAGGCGTACCTAGGGTGGGGGATGGGGGGTCCAGATTTGAAATCCCCCAGGGCCCCAGCTTGAGGGGGTCCCCAAATTTTTGTTTTTAAATTAAATACTAAGTACATTATCTCATGTCATGGTGTCGAAAGTCAAAATGCAGAGCCCCCCCTCCCCAAAGAGGCCAAGCCCCCCGGTCCCCTAAATCCCTAGGTTCGGCACTGTTTAAAATAGCGTATTGCAAGACACGTATATTTAAATTAAGCCTTACATGGCGCAAGGACATAAAAATATTCCTTACACTGAGAGAGAGAGATGGGGGGGGGGGAAGAAAGAGAGAGAGAGAGGGAGAGTGTGTGTGTGTGTGTGTGTGTGTGAAAGAGAAAATTTTTAGGTGCTTCTGATGATTTTTTTTTTCAAAATCTTGGTGAGGCGATGAAATTATTGATTCCAAAGACATAATTATTTGCAGGGAAGAATATGGGGGAGGGGGGGGGGCAAGATGAATCCGCTTCATTATAGGTCATCTTGACGTTTGCCAGATAGGATTTAAAGCAAAAAATTTCAACAAAATAAAAATCTGGATCATGATTTCTTATTCTCCCCCTCCCCTCCCCCCCGCCTTTTCTTTTTTTTAACACCCTCCCTCGCCACCGCCTCCAGTTCCCTTCCAACACATTCCTCTCATCATTATGTTAAGCCCTGAGCCAGTATACGAGCTTTAGCTGAATGAGAACTTTCTGTTTAATGGAATTGATCTCGATAACGGTCTCCCCCCCCCCCCACCCCACGCACTCTTTACATTAGTTAGTCGAATGGCGTAAGGTATTGGCCAGCACGCTATCTTGTTCGTCATTTTTCGACCAACCGCCCAAATGAATCCGTTTGCTCTAATGAAGATGATTAAAATTTGTGGATTTACCCGATGGGTTTAAAAAAAAAAAAGAAACGCGTTCCGTGACGTCATTTGTGTTTTTTCCGGTGTGTCTAATGGTCATGTCGTTTTTTTCTAAATGGAAGAAGTGGTGATTTTTGATGAGGAATGACCGATTATCAGACGTAAGATAACTGATCTAAGTATACACAGAGACGGGTGGAATGGTGGGCCCATCAGCAGTGGGGGCCCTAAGTTGTACATCTCGATAAAAGCCACCCAAAAGAGGGGAGGGGTGGTTTGGGCTAGTGTGGTTACTACGACATAAAACTCAAAATAATCAAATATAAATGGACAATTAGCATGAGGTCAGCTTGAGGTCAATATGGGGTCAGCGACGTCAATAACAGCTTCGTGGGGGCGCTCTTATGGACAGGAAAACTAGGCTATGATAAGGGCCATCTGTCAGGACCATAATAAAGGGCGATCAAAACACTTGTCTTGGGGCCCCAGGATAAAATGCTCTAACAGTTGGAATTCGTCAGAGTAGATCCCAGATATAAAAGATTATAATCGGCCCAATATTTGCATGCGGAAGTTTCAAAAGTGCTTTAGCCCAGGGCCCCCTAATTACCCTTTCCTAGATCCCCACAGTTGTCCATTGACTAGGGCCTCCAAACTTACATTTGCCGAGAACTAAAAATGTACTTTTGCCTAGAACTCCCAATAGTGCTTTTGACTAGGGATTCAAATGTACTTTTGTCTAGAACTCCCAATAGTACTTTTGACAAGGGCTCCAAATGTACTTTTGCCTAGAACTCCCAATAGTACTTTTGACAAGGGCTCCAAATGTACTTTTGTCTAGAACTCCCAATAGTGCTTTTGACTTGGGCTCCAAATGTACTTTTGCCTAGAACTCCAAATGTACTTTTGCTTAGCTTAGAACTCCCAATAGTAATTTTGACTTGGGCTCCTAATATACTTTGGCTTAGGGCCCCCCAATCGTACTGTTGCAAAAGTCTCCCTAATACTCAGGAACGGCGCTGTTTGTGGGCACACCCGCAAAATGTTTGAGGGGAAGGGCCTCTTCAAACAACATTTCTCCTTGTCGTGGGCTCCCATAGAGACCCGTGGTTCTCCGAACAGCAGACTTTGCGTCCCTTAATGATCCTAATGAGTCCACTATAAACATGACCCAGGCTTATGTCTAAACATGGGTCAGGACCTATTGTTACGTTCTGAATACATGGCAGGTAACAATACCGCTTTGTTTTCTACAGCGGTAAATGAATTCGAGCACAGAACTTAATTTGATTGTGTGTGCAACTGTGCATATAGTTAATGCTGAGTTTATATTCCGAAATATGAAAAAAAAGAAATGTTTCAATTGATCATTTCAGAAACTAATGTAAGAAAATAATAAGTGTTATTATTATGGCATAAACCAGCCCAGGCCCGTAGTGTGCGGGGGGGCCTGGGGGCCGGGCCTCACCCCCCCCCGCGTTTTGTCTGGCCCCCCTCCGCTTTTTTTGCTCTACTTAGTACAATTTTGTCTGGTCCCTCCTGCTATAGGCCTGCCCCCTGCTATAGGCCTGCCCCCTGCTATTGGCCTGGCCCCTGCTGTAAAATTTTCACGCTGCGGGGCTGAACCAGCCTGAGCAAACTACCGCCAAATCCGACCCTTTGGCCATACTTCTTGTTTACAGTGAAGCACGACAGTCCTTTTATGTTATTTATTATAACGTTTACAATGAACCTATATTAGTTCATGTCAACACTCCAACCATCTGCTCTTTGTCCGATCAAATATACAAACCCTATGTGCCCCGCGACTCAAAACTTTTGCCCACCTCTGGTTACAAAAAAAGTTTGCTTTTGTTCTTTTTAGACTTTTTCCCTTTCCTCCCTAAATGACCGATCACATGACCAATTAAAAAAAGAAGAAATTACTGTAAAAAATGTAATTATATCCATTCAGTGGTATTGACCAACAGATTCGGTCAACAAAGTGACCACACAGCCGACTAATTCAATGGACGTATTGACCTGTTCCTGTCCTTTTCCCCTTTCCCTTGTATACAAAATTCAGTTTGTCGTGCGCGGACATCAACATCCGGGGGGGGGGGAATGAGATAAATTGAATTTCCCCCCCTCATTCGTCCTGATGTCTTGCCGCCGACAGCGGACGACCAGACCGGAAGTGTTGGCTATGATGGCGGAGACGTGAATCGGAACACAATGGTCGGACGGTCTTGACTTATCTAGTCACGCCGCCATTAAAATATGAAAGGCAGACGGTTATAATGGATTTTTTTTTTATTTGGTATTATTTGTGTGTATTTTGTATTTTTCCTTTGAGGGCCATGTACGGATCGGAAGTTTATCTGTAGATACCCACGTCGAATGCAACGAATCAGCATTGATGCATCGAGTGGCGCAGCCATTGTTAACGTTTTCGTGCAATATCTAAACCGAGGTTCTCTGACCCAGCTGCCATTTTTAAGCAAACTATGGGGAAAGGCGGGAGCCACTAATGCTCAGTGTGGACGGATGGTCGTGCGGTAAAGCGCTCGACTGTCGACCTGAAGGTAGGCTACCTGGTTCGATCTCTGGTGAGGACCAAGGAAATTTTTCAGGTCTTGGTTTAAGTCCCAGCTATATCTCCCGTGGTGCCTCCATGGCCATTGCACTATCGGCTATGGTGGGGATGAAAGAAAGGCACCATAAAAACCGTCCCATTAGTGGTTTATAGGATCTAAGAGATTTCATCTCATCCTTACAGGGACTTCACACACACTGATGCTCAGTAAAGTTCCCTTATGCTTCTAAGGGCTCATCGGGGCTGATAAGGTGTAGAATTCATCTTTTGTCAGTAACCTCGGGATATGTTGAGATTAGGTAAAGGCCCCATGTGATTTCAGGTTTGACCCCCTATCCATGGAGGGCTTCGGTATTTAAGTTTGCCAAAATAGTAAGAGTAAATTTCATCAATTAGGCTTTGAGCCTGTTGCATGAGCCACTTAGGTCCACGAGGCAACATAGAATTAAAAAGAACAATTTAGTCGAATGATAAATATGCAACAAAGATTTCAAAAAAATATACCTCGTTGAAAAAACAACAACGACCAAGATTTGTCATTATCTTTAAAACCGTACTTTTTATGTGTGTTAGTGCGATAATGATGTAACGGTTTGAGCCCAGCACCAAAAGAGTGAAAACAACTACTCTCGTAGGCAAAAAAAAAAATTCTTAACGATGGCCAGATTTTCGTCAAAAATTGGCCAAATCTCAGTGAGGATTAGAGATTATTTTCACCCCAAGATTGTTTAGTCAACGTCTGCGAAACTGTTGGACTGGACTTTGTTGTTTTATTTTTTTCCCTACCGACTTATTTTAACGACGCTTTGTGTAAACGCTTCCTCCCCACCATTGTGTGTTTTCGTGTTGTTTGGAAAACAGAAAAATCCGCGTGGCCTGGTTAGCTTTTTTCTTCAGATGCGATTGTTTTAGCTTAGTATCGATTAATCGAACCTGTCGATATCTTCGATTGGACTTCACACGTTTCAAGATCGTTGCATCTTTTGTGTGAAAAAAAAATTCAAATTTTAGTATTAAGCAATGGATAAATGTGTGTTTGCGTGTGTGTTTGCGTGTGTATATGTGTGTGTGTGTGTGTGTTTAGATGAGATAAAGTTCTGGACATGGTAAATGTATGAAATGATATGCAAATTGTTGTTCATATTCTACGGTAGTGTCTGGAATACGGGTGTTTGTTTGTCTGTCATTACGTCTGTCTTTCAATTTACCTGTTTCTGTCTGTCTGTTAGACTGTTTCTCTGTTTAACAGTAAATCGTTTTGTGTATACCTGTATTGGGTCCTCCCTCTCTCTCTCTCTCTCTCTCTCTCTCTCTCTCTCTCTCTCCCTCCCCCTCTCTCTCCACTTCTCCATCTATATACATATATGCATGTGAACGTCCAGCTATTAATATCTGTATGCTGCCTGTTTAAAAGTGCATGTTTTCTGAGCCGTTGGTCGAACTTTTATTCGGATGGAGCGGTGTGGGGGGGGGGGTCTCTTAGCACCAAATTTAATAGAAACAGGGAGGGGGCGTTAATGGTGGTGGGCCCTCGACCGTTGGCCAGTTTGTAGATCCATAACCACGGTCGTGCGTGTCGTATCTGTAAATAAGGATGCTGCCGTCGTTGTCTTTGGCAATTCAGAGCCTTCAAGGCATAACCCCCCTTCCCCTTTCCCTTAAATCATAGAAACGGGCACCTAAAAGTTTGCATTTACACATCGTATTTAAAGAAAAAAAAACATAATCTTACGTATAGGCCTTCATATCGGGTGCCTCCACACCCCCCCCCCATCCTCCCTCATTATCCCCATCAATTGTAACTTGCGCTGCCTAAAAATCTGTGTTTGTGGAGCCTCGGACCAGGCTTGTCTCGTGTTGACCAATAAGTCTAAAGCTGTCTGATTTCACGTGAAATAATGCCATTTGTCAACTCGTTGGATAACGATAGTCCACTGGGAAGCTAGTGTCAATAGACGTTTGAAATGTTAACTATACCCTTACCCGATATGTAGATGGGAGTTAGCCGTGAAAACAAAAAAAGTTCTTGGGGGGGGGGCTATTTTCTTGACCAGCAAGAATCCCAGCGACCTCAAGTCAAGGACCCTGTCGACTGTCTGAAAGTACCATGTCCTCAGATATCGGGGGAGAGGGGGTATGGGGCGTGGCAGAGGGGAGGGAAACTACTGTCTACAACTGAGCAGTTCTTAGTTGCTGTTTTGTGTGGGGGCATTAGGCAGAGATTAATGAGATATGTGACGACTACAGGCCAAATAATCTTTTGGGGGCCCTTGTAACATCAGATTTGAAGGAAGGAGGGGGACCTTTGTGTGTGTGTGTGCACAGAGCCAGATTTAGACTTGATAAGGCCCTACGCTATATTTGAGATATGGGGCCCCCTTTTATAAGTCCAGATATTATATGTCAGTGCCAAATATTTAGGAATACATGACATCGCTCACTCTGACAATTTTTTGTGGGGTCCCCCAAGAGAATGGGGGGGGGGAAGGCTAAGCTATAGCCTGTGTGTAGCTTATACGTAAATCTTGCACTGTGTGTGTGTACAGTCGCCAAGTTTAAACTTTCCATATGAATGGTTCGATTGCGATCTGTGATCCAAACATCAACTTTTACCTCCATCGCTGACGGTTCCTGTGACGCCCCTGCCAGTTAACGGTTTACTTATCTCCCTCCTCCCTCCTCCCTCCCCCACCCCAATCCTCTGTTTCCCTCTCGGTAGTGTAAGAACTTGGACTACTCCTTGACATATCATTTTTTTTTGTTGTTGTTGTTGCGGTTGTTGGCCTATATGTTCTTTGTGTGCATGTGTGTATAGGACCGTTGACACTATATATTCCAGAAGAGGATTCATGCTGGTGGTGGGGGGGGGGCGCCACGCGCCAGTGGCGTAGCGAGCTTAACTCGCGCCCGGGGCACAATACCTTTTTAGCACTCCCCTCCCCATTCGAAAGCAATATAATATTAAATGTAAAATATACCATTTGGCGCCCCTTTGTGAATTGCGCCCGGGGCATGATGCCCCCTTGACCCCCCTAGCTACACCACTGCCACGCGCAGTCGAAAACATTGGACCCATTTATAAAGATATAGACATGGAAGTTATAATAGTGAAAATTAGGTTTTCGCAGAGCCCCTAGAATTGAGTGCCCGGGGTGGGGGGCTCAGAGGGCCCACCGTACAATCAGGCCCACCGACAAAAATTTCGGGGCCTGGGAAGGGCTGTCACGGCCCCCCCCGTGCTGATAATAATAAAATATTCAAAAGTGGATTGGCCAGCTCAGTCCGGGCCCCTAAAACTCGCCCTAAAACTCTCCGGGCCCCTGGGCATTTGCCCCCCCCCGCAGCCCCCTCTAGGCGGCACTGCGTACAATCCGCATCTGTTTGCATATTTTATGTCTCTGTTGTTTTATGTAACTTCTACGAGTTGCGTCATTTCGTTTCACCAACTTACTCAGGATAATATAATTAATTCGCTTAATTAAGCCCGACTTGTCTAAAAACAACAACGTAAATTCAGGAATGCGAGTACAAGTGTGCCCGGTAATTCTAATTAACAACAGTCAACATCATCACAGAAGAGCATTTCGTGTAAAAAAAAAATCTGACATCTTCCCCCCCCCCCCTCTCTCTCTCTCTTATTCTATTTTCATAACAGATCAGTCTAAAGGCAAGCTCTAATTCATTATTAAATAAACATTATTAAACTTCTCGTCTGTCTTCGGTAATTAGTGTTTCATGGCATTTCCCCCCCCCTCCCCCACCTCCCGTCAATTTTTCCCGATTGCCATTTTTTTATATCTCTTTGATAAAACAAAGCAAACAAAAACAAAATATTCGAATAGCCACGGTAGTTAAAAGGCGATTTGATTTGCCAGGCTTTTCATTCACTAGGAGGGGAAAATTGATTTATGTTTTGATGAATGTTATTTTTAGAAGACCGGAAGACGAAAAGAAAATATGAAACGATATCTGTAATAATCAACATAAAGTATAGACCTAGACTTGGTAGTCCATAGTTTGGGGGGGGGGGGGAAATCTTTGCATGACATGCGTTCTTCGAATATATATATATATATACTGTAGATCTGAGGTTCCGAAACTTTTTTCCGCCAGGACCGGTCAGCGTTTGATAATTTCACTGCGGACCACCGGAAAAGGGGTGGTGGGGGGGGGGGGGGGGTAGGGTAGACTTTGATTATTTCTCGTCCATGGAAAAGTCGCACAATCACAATAGAAATATAACACAGTAAATTGAAAAAGGAGGTAATTTAATGTTTCCTGGGCGGCCCAAATATCGGTGCAGGCTCGCGGCCCGGGGGGTTGGGGGGACCACTGCTGTAGATAACATATCTGTTTGTTTCTAGGCTCCGTGTATAGTGTAGATCGGTGATTCTCAAAGTGCGGATTTTGATAACTAAATCGAGTATATATATATATATTAGGGGGCCCCAAAATAACTTTTTGTCAAATTTTTTTGGAGCATTTTATTTTTTTTGTGTTTTCTTTGACTTCGAAACAGCACAGAAAAAATTTCATGAATATATGACTTAATTTAGTACTGCCCCATCGACACTGAAATTTTAAATCAGTTTGAATGAATTTTTAATGTCAGTAGGCCCTATGCATATATAAAGCACACAGGACATGCTAGAAGATTTTGGAAAGATTTAGAAAATCTATACAATTCTAGAAGGTTCTGGAAGGTTCTAAGAAATCTCCAGAAGGTTCTAGAAGCTTCTAGAAAAAGGTGGAAAACTTGAGAACGTTCCGGGAAATTCTAGAAAACTCTGTAAGTTTTGATTTTCATACAAATAGCCAGCTTCACCAATGCATTTCGATTAAGTTATAAAAATCAAGTGTTATAAGATCAAATGTTGTGGCTATATAAATATAATTCATTTAGTTATGACTACTATGTCGAAAAGTGTTGTTTATTTAATTGGCATAGAGGTTGACACAACTCCTGTTTATTGAGCTAGGTGCTTCCCCGAATTGAGCCTACTGGCCAATGGTATGTTTACAAACACAGTTGTCTGGTTGACATTCAGTAGAATTTTTTCATGCGTACATACTAATGTCCATTGAGCTAGGTACTTCCCCATAATGGCCAATGGTATGTTTACAAACATAGCCGACTGGCAGTTAGTTGGTACACTTTTTTCATGACCTATTTCTTTGCTTGTATACTGTCCAGTGGACATGCCAATGTGTATTGAGCTAGGTACTTCCCCTAATTGAGCCTACTGGCCAATGGTATGTTTACAAACACAGCCGTCTTCACTAAGACATTTTGGGGTAGTACAACTGGACCGCTGTGCTGCTATTCAAGTGCTTTAAGACTTTTGGCCAAAAATAAGACAAGCAGAATTTAGTATATTCCACGATGTTCGATTGGAGCAAAATCTCAAGCCATTAAAAGAAGTCATCACACTGTGTTCAAATATCCTGCAAATGAAAGACAACTCAATATATTTGCCACGTGAAGATTACAAAGAACTTCTGACTCTGAATCTTATCTTCCTGGGAGGAATTCCCTCCATCCACCCTTTGGGGTGCGTTTTCGTGTTCCAGGAGTTTATCACCATGCAAGGTGGCTGTCTAAAATAATCTACATCATGAAGATTTATCTCTTCCATCATCAATTCAAGCAGACTAAGCATGAATACAGATCAGTTGCAGAATTTGGTATCTTTGCATCTTTGGTTTACATTACATTGGATTCAGTGTCCCATTCTAGCAGACGCTGGATTTCATCAAGCTTCTTATTGATTATAAGAATGTTTCTACCTTTGGCCGACATCTCTGGTACCTTAGTGAAGAACTCATTCCTCTCAGTGGTTGAGAAAAATAGCCTTGCTGCTTGCTTGAGGCAATTCGTGGAGAAATCTTCTGATGATCAGAGAGAAAAAAGGTGCATCCGCAGCACAAATGATCCTTCAGCAATTTAAAACGTGACATTAAAGGATTATGTGACCTCGTCATCGCTGCTCTTCTTTAATGCTCTTCTGCTTCCCACAAATTTTCTCATGACTGATCCTTCCACCTGACAACAAACTCCATCCTATCAGAAGGCAACATCAGTGATCTCTTCCTTGAAAGTTGTCAATGACTGTGCCGAGCGGCGAATAGCACTGGCGTCATCATTCAACTCATCTCTAACCAAATCAGAGGAGGAAAAGCAGCACTTGCTCCAAATTGTTGAACAGCATTGCAAAGACTTTCCGGATGTGCCGAAGAGATCGCAACTTGAAGACCTTCAGGACTCAGAAAGCACAGACTACAAAAACTTTCAAAGTGTATTTTTGAATGGCGTACTTAGAACTACCCTGCAATACAGTCAGGTTAATGTGCCGTGTATTTAGTATTATTTTACTGTTTAATTCCTACTGTGTAATATAATTGTTCTTTGTATCTAAAAAAAACAGCATTTTAAGGCTTGCAAAATTTTCATTTAACGCAACTGCCGAATACCATAAAACACGAGATGACAAGTGCACTGAGGCAGCATTTATAGGAACCCAAATGGTGTGAAATTTGGTAATACATGTTTTAAATCCCAGTGAACCAGAAAACTAAAATGCTCATGATAAAAAAATCAACTTTATTTTTTTTCCATTATTATAAAGTGAGTCACCCTAATATATATATATATATATAAGTGTGTGTCTGTTTGTGTGTGCGCGCGCGTGTGTGTGCGTTGGTAGAGAATTAAATTAAACTTAGCTTTTCTGTATGTATATCTTTGTTTATTTATTTCTGTACAGATTGATTGAACTAAACATGTTTCTTAGTAGGCAGCGAGTCATAATAGTTTGAGAACTACTGGCTTATATGTATATATAGACCACTTGTTCACACAGGTTAATGGGGAAACAGGCCAGGGAATTCTAGAGATCTATGGGATCCCTAGGGGAACATCAGCAAAGGGAATTCCAGATATCTATGGAATCCCTAGGGGAGTATTGGCAAGGGGGGTGCCAGAGATCTATGGGACCACTTGGGGAACATCGGCAAAGGTAATGCAAGATATCTATGGGATCTCGAGGGATCTCGAGGGAAACGTGCCTTCGGGGGGGTGTTGAGGCAGTCGCGAAGTTTATCTATCCAAGGAAAAGGTCTGTACATATTCGCCTACTTGCGAGCATTCACAGACAGAGAGATAAATGATAGACAGACAGGGGAGTGTCAGCCAACTAGACATATAGACGGAAAGACATGAAAGTCTGCTTAATACTTCATTTCTTCACTGACATAACTCGGCTTTAAAAAAAAATAAATGTGTTTAAACACATGTTTAAACACATGAAAACACATTTTCAGTTTCGGTAATTGCAATCTTTTTCATGTACATATTCTCATCTATTGTGATAAGAAGTTCAGTACGTTCAAAAGCAAGGAACATTTCAATTTAATGAATAACAACATCCAGACAGACAGACATAAATATGCAAACCAGCAAAGCGTGCTAAGGAAAAGCGTAAGAGTAATAAGGTCAGAGTGATCATATTGATGTTTTACATTTGATTAAATCGGTTATGATCCTTTATCTTGTGAGCAGCAGAGACGGATTTAAGGAGAGGCGCACCCCCAGGGCTTCTGAATATTTAGGGACCCTCCCTTTGATGTGTCCCTCTTACTCTAAACGACACACTACTTTCTTCTGCGCCTGGGGCCCAAAACAGACAAATGTCCGCCCCTGGTGAGCAGAGTTGTCCCATACCACCAGGCAGCCACTCCTATGCCAGTTTCGCTCCATATCAGGGGCGGCCTTGACATTACACTTGAATGCACGGAAGTGACCAATGGGCGTATGCAGCAGACGGCAAGTAAACAATGTGGAGTCAGATTATACTGTTTGACTTGACAGTTGTACCTAGCTGTTACCTTGTGTATATTGTAATAATTTATTTTCAAGCTATAAGCCTCGTATATATATATATATATATATATATATATATATATATATATATATATATATATATATATATATAAGCTAGAGTCATGATTAAGTAACGCTCTTATATTAATTATCATTACCCTTGTCAGTATGAGATGGGTTAGAGAGTTTATATTTTGTTGTAACGCCTTTGACTCATCGTAAGGTTTATCTTGTTTGTGTACAGAAATGTGTAGAATTAGGTGGTTACATTAGGCTACATAACTGTGTACGACATAATAGGAACCTTAGGAAAATACCACTGGACAGCGAACCTTACTGCAGCACCTTTAGGAAAATACTCCAGCACAAAGAAGCTTACTGCAATTAGTGATTGCGTCGTGACACATACCTATATAAGTAAATAGCAAGGGGAGCCACACTGTCCGTTTTCTGTCCGAGGATGTCAACGGGGCGCAGCAAGTAGGTGAATATTATCTCCCCTGCCTTCATCCAGGGGGGGGGGATCTAGACAACTTTAACGGGGGAGGGGGAGGTCAAAACTTTGACCGGGAGGGGGGGGGACAAAACTGTTTTCATTGTTGAAAATTGGTCTTAGAACACAAAATATTTCGATAATTTTCCTAAACTCGTGGTAACGGGAGGGGGGGGGGGAGGGGGCATCCCCCCCTAAATCCGCCCCGGCCTTCGTCCACCTGGGCACCAGTAGAGAATTTAACGGCGAGTGCACGGACACGCACCATTGGCCTCGACTTATGAAAAGGCCTCACAAAAACAACTCAACAGTATACTAGTATTTTTATTTTCACTTTTTTTTTTAAGTAGATCTATATTTATATCCACGCTCGGGGAGCCCCAACAGACCCTAATTGATATGATATCGTATGCATGCTATGCCTGAAAGTTATTCTGTAATATTTCACCCTAAGAGATCCCGAAATTAAAATCGGATATTGCAAAAAAAAAAAAAGACTTCGACCCCAAACTCAAACTGTGATAATTAGAGACGGCCTCAGGGATTGTGGGGCCGATCTCAGATCCCAACTCAAATTTGGGGCCTTGGTCGATCGCCCTGGTCGCCACAAACCAAAGCCGCCACTGCTCTTAGTTGCAGTTTTTTTTTGTTTTTTTTTTTTTTGTAGTGGGGTGAAGGCCGTATAGTCAGTCCCGTAGCGTGAAAATTCTACAGGAGGGGCCAGGCAATAGCAGGGTGGGGGGGGGTTCCATGTAATACATTTTACTAAGTAGAACAAATAAGCAAGGGGGGGGGCAGACAAAACGCTGGGGGGCCCGGCCCCCCTGGCTCCCCCGCACGCTACGGACCTGCGTGTAGTCCATATTGTTAAAGCGTTTACATTTTTTTTCTGTTGTACCTAAAGATGTTATTTAAAAACTCTGTATTATAATTAAACTGAAAAGTGATAAGACATAGAATACTTCAAGAATATCTAAATAGAAGGATTGTTTTCGTGTTGTTTTTCATTTCAAGAATTTAAAACAAGAAGGATAATCTAAGCAAGCTTAACGATGGTGGTATATTGCGAATGCTTTCCCTTAATTTACAGAAGCCACGAAGCCTTTTTTTTCATAGAACTAATTTCCAGCTAACAAAGTATTTTTTTTCAGTTTTTTTATTACTCTTTAACTAATGTTCACTGAGTGACATAAATTCAGGATAGTAGTGTGAAATATTTAATGTAATTAAATTATCCTTTACAGGGCCTCACATTCTTACCTGATGTATATTTCTTCAAAGGTCATTTCCTGTAAAGTTCGCTGGTGCCGAAAAAGGATAACAGGTTCTCTTAACTAGTTGAAGTAAACTTCACAAAAAAAAGGATTGTGGAATTAATAAAACTAATGATCAGGTAATTATTGCTTTCAGATATTACAATATTTATGTGTAATAATTATGGTTTTAACCGATTAATTGAGATGTAATGAAAAAAGAAAAAGTTATTGTGTCGCTGCAACTACGTTTAAATAGTGTTTGTTTATAGTTGGTCAACACCACAAACAGCTTACATTGCAAGACTCCATGGGATGAGTCGACTCTTCATTGCAGTCTAGAGGAGTGGTTACTTGTACTAGTAGTTAATTCATTATAACGTCTCAGTCTGGTATCAAAAGTTATTGAAAGGTCTTTGTTTGATAACATTTAGTTAATGTAGTTTAAGTATATGACTTTTTATGTAGTTTATTATTTAATTTTAAACCATCATAACTCTTTTCCCAATCAGGTCAATCTCCATGATATTGATTATTGAATGAATTGTATACAATATACATAACACATTGTCTCATAGATAATGCCAATGGTAAAATTTGGTGGCACTGCCGCTCTTTAATAACAAAAATGTCACATATGATATCATATTCTAAACAGACTTGAGCCGCCTAAGGTTTAGGCTGGTGTATGTAATTTTATTTAATAAATTTAAATAAACAATGTCAATGATGAATTTAAGATAATAGTATACAAAATTGAAATTTCTTCTCACCTCATTGGACCTCAGGGATATATTATTCTTAACCATTGTGGATTGTCATGGGGTGTAGAGCACAATCATCAACATAAAGGTTCCGAATTCAATAGTCGCTGAGAGAATCAGATTTTTTTTTAGATTCTTTAGATACTACCCAATGTATTTCTTTTACTGAAAAAAGAATTTTTCTATGAATGTGGACACTAAATTTACTATACATCTTAAAAAAATGTTAGGCTTGTAAAAAGTCTTTTTTTTTACTTTTAAAACACCTTCAAAAGTCCTGTTTTCAGATATCATTATACATAAAACTACAACATTCTAATAATATCTCATAGACAACACTAATTTTTTTTCCCAGCTTTAAATTAATGATAACATAATTTTTTTGCGTCAAACATGGATTTTCATCAACTTGTTTAGAGGAGACTAAAAACACTCTAGAAAAATTTAAGTGAATCAAAGACTTAATAATGATATAATTTTAATGCATATTTCATGCTTGTAACTTTTTCTAGCTTCTGCAAGTGCTCATCATCAATTTTATAATTAATTAATAGAATTGGATGCTGAAAATTGAAACAATGTTATTTTTAATGAACCCTGAAAAGATGAGATATTAATTCTTTAATCCTCTTACGGGACAGTTTTTACTGAGCCCTTCTTTCATCCCCACCATAGCAGAGCGTGCACCTGCAAAGATGAACTATGGGAGACATAGATAGGTTATAGGCTCATTGGGATTTGAAGGCATACCGTTCTGCATGTGCGTCAGGTTACAGCTTGCAGATTGGGCCCCACAGATAATGCACCACCAATCAATTCACTTAAGTATTGTTTTGGATAACATTAAAAAAAAAAATACATCAGATATTATGAGTCATGAAAGTTTCAGCATTTAGGAAAAGTTTGCTTTTTATTTATTCAACTTATTAATTATTGATTTAGGGCTGTTATCACCATTTTCCTCTTATCTAAATCTGGGGTTGAGGTTGTGCATCTTTAAGTTGTACAAACACAAACAATTAGTTTGTAAATCATGATCTCATTATGTTTACACAAAAGCATTTGACCCAGATTCTTCTTATCTGTTTATTATTTTTTTAAATAATTGGTTACACTTACACTAAAACTGGGTGTGAGCTTCTTTAGGCAGTCTTTAGTGTTGAAGTGGGCAAATTTTAATTCTTATTGGTTTAAAAAAAAATTCCTTTTGCTTTATGGTTTAATCTAAGCAATTATGAAATGATTTATGTTACACTTTATTGTTATAGCTTATCATTTCATGATAGTAAATTTTAGATTTATATTTTTTTCATTCTATAAAGACTAGTTTACAATAGAACCTCGGTTCTTAAGCTGAGTCAGTTTTAAGGCTCTTAACCCATTGTTTATTAAATGGGTTTAATGAAGTCAGTTTATGTTGCTTGTGAAATATTTAGCTGCATCACTTTGATTCATAAATTGTAAAATTAGATGGCACTTGATCCAAAAGTAATATTTTGTTTGTTGTTAATAGTGGCCTGAGTTTTTACTTTACACTCTACATCAGTACCTTAAAAGTAACAGTTAGTAGCTTAAAAAAATAATTTATTTATATCTGGGATTTCATATGTAAGTTTTTAAGAAAAATAATTTAGTTAATTTTACTACATGGGAAGTTGAAAGAAGAGGGAATGTTTATGAATGTTTTTTTATTTTGTTCCACTTAGAAATTACATGGTATTAATTTAAAGTCAAAGCTGGACTAATGAGTTCAGTTTAATTAAAAGACTTTGAAAAAAAAAATTGATAGAATCTTTAAATTAGAAGAGATTAAGGACTGGTAATCTGGGATGGGTTTTATTACTTTTGATCTAACTTTGATATCTTTTTTTTAAAAACCCAGATCTGTGTTTTTCAGTAAGCAATGCTTCACTTGTAGGAATGTCAAACTTTAAGAGACCCAGCTAATTGGTGTGTGGTTAAATGTCAGAAATAATAAGAGCTCTACCATATTCCTGTAGCCATTGTTTCTTTCTTTTGTCTGAGCCTTTAATCCCCTTTCAAATCTAGATTTAAATAAATTAATCTTCAAGATTTTAGGAGCCACTCCCTTTAATAAATTTAGACCCATGTATTATTTGGATATATTTCATTTTTGGGATTTTTTTATGTGTGTGTGTGTGTTATGTAATACTGTTCTTATTAAAAGCCATATGGCCATTGAGTAGAAGGACAATTCACAGCAAGCTGTTTCCACTGCTGTATATGGTGACTACTAGTGGAACTGGTTTGTTTACATGTCTGATCCACACTGTCAGATCCTAGGCATGGTGGTGACTGAGTGTGTTGACTTGTAAAAGTTGTGGCATTTGAAGAAAAAAATCCATATCGTATGTTAGTTGGTGACTTGAAACTATTTTGCATGGCATATGAATAATTATGTTAAGAAGGGAAAAAAAACGTCTTAATTTAAACTTTAAACAAACAGTGTAATCAAAGCCATAGCTCTGGTACAGCCTCGCTAGTGTGGTACAGCTGTGCGGGTTACATTTTGTTGACGCCCTCTCTCTGAACTCTCACAGTGATTACTGCGGGCTGAGGCTTAGTCCGTAAGACCCGTGAGATCAGACTTGCTGTGTCTCTCAACATCTGGAGACTACCATAAAGCCCAATGGCCAGCAGGTGTCTCTCAACATCTGGAGACTGCCATAAAGCCCAATGGCCAGCAGGTGTCTCTCAACATTTGGAGACTGCCATAAAGCCCAATGGCCAGCAGATGTCTCTCAACATCTGGAGACTGCCATAAAGCCCAATGCCCAGCAGATGTCTCTCAACATCTGGAGACTGCCATAAAGCCCAATGGCCAGCAGGTGTCTCTCAACATCTGGAGACTGCCCAATTGCCAGCAGGTGTCTCTCAACATCTGGAGACTGCCCAATGGCCAGGAGGTGTCTCTCAACATCTGGAGACTGCCCAATGGCCAGCAGGTGTCTCTCAACATCTGGAGACTGCCCAATGGCCAGCAAGCTTCCGGACTGGTCCAGTTGACGCCCTCCTCCCAATCTGAAAATTGCAAAAACATTTAACAGCGCTCATATGGCGCCCCTACCTAGTACGGCCCCACGGGGCACCTTTCCTTTTCTTCTGATTACCGTCATGTATTTTTTACCTTGGACCCCCCCTCAAAGGCGTATAACAAGGGTGTTCATTTGTGGAGGGGGGGGGGCTCGCGGAAACTGCGTGCTGCTCTTCGATAAATTTTGAGTGGCTCATAAAGAGCCAGCTTTTGTTTTTTGTTTTTATCATTTTATTGATTTATTTTGCTGATTAAATTTGTATGAACTAATTGTGGTGCGGATCTTGAAATTATTTTTTTTTTACAGAATTAAAACCCAGGTCATAGTCGACCTCATGCATTGATCACACCTGACGTAAAAGGGCTCGTCGTTAATTACAACACATTTTTTCACTTTTTAGCCCTCTCCCCACCCTACAAATGCCAAACTTTCGGTGACCCCCCTCCCCTCTAGTAAAATTACGTCAATTTTTTTACCCCCCCCCCCTTTCCCCATAACAGTATCAACATAAAATCCACCCTCCCAAATATAACGTTAAATAACTAACTTCAAACTCCGCCCCCCCCCCCCCCCCCGATTGTAATCTGATTAGACTAGTGTGACAAAACCAACGAGTCTCATTCCCGTTATAACTGGTTTTAACAACAACGTGAACCCTATCTTCATCTCTCAAATATGACATAGTCTGTATGCGGCACTTCACATGAATTTAGTTTGTACATTATTGACTGTTATGTTCGCATTGCCTTGCCTTTCTGGCCATCCCACCATCCGGTGTCGTAAACAACAATTTACCCTCTATAAAATGAATGAATATAAATCGTTTTATTACTGTTGAACCAAATATACCAAAGGTTGAATAGAATTTCAGTTATAAAAGAGGCTCATCGTAAGATTTCATGTAAGGCAGTTCCTTATTATGTGCAAATGTTCTATTTTATGTACTAATGGCCTATTTTATGTAAAAATGCCCATAGCCTAATCGGCTTTGGCTTTATCGGGAATCTCCGAAAGTCATTGTGTAATACATGTAATTGGTCAACAAGTCGAAAGTCTTCGATATCTTTCCCATAAAATAATGTTATATTGTTAGGTTTAGAAATGTATCATAGCCAAAAAGGTATAAATACATAAATAAAATTAATATAAGAAATGTGTTGCCCAGGGTTATTAAAAATTGAATAGATTTTGCTAAATCATAGCTTGCTAGGTCCGCAATAAACGGTTGTGATATTTCACATCTTAAAAAAAACAAACCGTGGCAGGTTTTTAGATTGCTGATAAACAGCTCTGCCGACATGATGCGTTGAACACTGATGCACCTATGGGCTATTTCAAAATGTAATTAGTTCTTGTCTCAAAATTATAATGGCTGAAAATGGTTCCAGGGGAGTTATTGTAAAATACAAGTTCACTGCATGATATAAATATAAAATACGCCTCATTCATATTTTTAGACACCGCAAATTAATTTCATTGATCGGAGAGTAAAATTTGCCTTTAAAACATAACTTAGCTACTTTGTTTGAGCGCCAAACTTTCATTGAATGTTTTCAGACAAAACGTATATTCCCAAATCATGTAGCTGTATTTGGGAGTGCATTACAGGTGAAGGAGACACACCTGATCTGTGAGGGAAAACCATTGAAGTCTACTGGCCCCCGGGGGTGGTGGGGCTGTCTTTTTTTTTGCGAAAGTGGCAGTACCATGGTCATCGTAATAGTGTTTTCGAAGGCAACGACCAGGCACACTATATCCTCCCCATATGTCCGTGGTGGCAGAAAAAACCAACAACATTGCCTTGCCATTCTGGTCCATCCACGGTAACCTTTTTTTGTTCTGCCATGCCGCCAGATGTAGTGGTCACTCTCATCACCCCCGCCACTATTTAGCATGGCCGAAACGCATCATGTGCCGCCAATAACGCTGGTGTGGCGCGAACACAACACCCTGTTATGCCCCCGCCCTCGTAAGTTTTTGACGTAATTCATGGATGAGCCATAAGAACGATTTTGGTATTAATGAAAGTTTTGAGGCATTTAAAAGAATTAAAAACGCAGTAACTTGAAAGTTGACCATCACAACTTAGTGATGGTGAACTTAAAGACTCTTGGTTCGTTTTGTTTTTCCCAGATGAAGCGTTACTCATCCTTCAGATGTGATATACATGTGCCCTACCTTCTCACCAAAACCAACACATACACTGCGGTGTTTGTGCACCGCGAGTAGGCCGCGGCACGTGACCTACTTTACCACTCTACCACCTACCCCATTACAAACAAAACTCACCGTGTGTG